>PVJS01008080.1:35650-54393 GCA_004027185.1 Glis glis | reverse complement strand
TTTATTTTGAAACAGAGTCTCACTAAATTGTAGAGGGCCTCACTAAGTAGCTGAGGCTGACCGCGAACCTGGGTCCTCCTGTCTCAGCCTCCCAAATACTGGGATTACAAGCGTGCGCCACCACGCCCGGCCTATTTTTTTATTCTTTATTTTTGAAACAGGGTCTCACTAAATTGCGGAGGGCCTCACTAAGTAACTAAGAAGCCTCTGAGGCTGGCCACCAATCTGCCGTCCTCCTGTCTCAGCCTCCTAAGTACTGGGATTACAAGCATGAGCCACCACACCTGGCTGCCTGCCTGCCTGCCTGCCTGCCTGCCTTCTTGCCTTCTTGCCTTCTTCCCCTCTCTCTCTCTCTCTCTCTCTCTCTCTCTTTCTTTCTTTTTTGAGCCAGGGTTCCACTAACTTGCCCAGGCTGACCTCAAACTTGTAATCCTCTGTCTCAGTCTCCAGAATAGCTGGGGTTACAGGCATGTGACACCACGCCTGGCTTGATTTAGTTTTTTTAATTTAAAATTTAAGATTAAAGTCGGGCGTGGTGGCACATGCCTGTAATCCCAGTACTTGGGAGGCTGAGACAGGAGGATCACAGGTTCGAAGTCAACCTTGGCAACTTAGGGAGGCTCTCAGCAACCTAATGAGACCCTGTTTCCAAATAAAATCGGGCTGGGGGTGTAGCTCAGAGGTAGAATGCCTCTGGGTTCAATCCCCAGTACCACACACAAAAAGTAAATAAATAAGCCGGGCATAGTGGCGCACACTTGTAATCCCAGTACTTGGGAGGCTGAGACAGGAGGATCGCAGGTTCGTGGCCAGCCTCAGCTACTTAGTGAGGCCCTCCACACCTTAGCAAGACCCTGTTTCAAAATAAAGAATAAAAAATAGGACTGGGGGTGTAGCTCAGAGGTAGAATGCCCCTGGGTTCAATCCCTGGTGCCAAAAAAAAAGTAAAAAGTAAATAAATAAAATAAAATTTAAGATTAAAGTTTAAAATTTAGTTCCTTAGTCACACTAACCACATTTAAAGGGTCGGTAGTCACCTGTGGCTAGTGGCTACAGTTGGCAGTTTCAGGTCTTACATTATCACTGTTAGAAATAAATTTCCATGGTGTAGTAAGAAAAGACATGTTCAAAAGTGGCTCGGCAAGGCGATTTTCCTTTTGCAAAAAGGGATCCTGCCACCAGTACAGTCAGGCGTGCAAGAACAAAATGGCAGAAACCTGCTGGGTCTTTTATCCCAAGGAGGCTCCTGTGCTATACTCCTATTGGTGGGAGCAAAGGGTCACATTCTTCATGCCATTGGCTGGAGGGGATACCAGGGGAGGGGTTCGCAGTGAGAAAATGGTGGTTTTACAAAATGGAGCTTAAGTCAAGCTATTCCTTTGATAGAAAATATCTAATTATATTCTCACATCACTAATGTCATATGAAACCTGCAGTGTAGTTTGTACTATACCTACCTCTTCACAGAGGGAATGGATAGCATGACTAGGGCTGAGAGTACAAAACTGGAAAGTTGAGCCCAGCGTGGTGGCACAGTTTGTAATCCCAGTACTTGGGAGGCTGAGACAGGAGGATGGCAGGTTTGTAGCCAGCCTCAGCTACTTGTGAGGCTCTTTGCAACCTAGTGAGACCCTGTTTCAAAATAAAAAATAAAATAGGGCTGGGGGTGTAGCTCAGAGGTAAAATGCCCCTGGTTTCAATCCTCAGCATCACACACACCCCCCCCACACACACACATACACACACACAGACACACAACCTGGAAAGTTATAAAATATTGCTTTTTCTGAAAAGTAAAGTGCAACATTTTGAGCACTTAGATGAAGGAGTTCAAAGTCACCCCCAAATATGGTGCCCTGGTATGCTGATTTTTTTTAATTAAAGGGTCTTGGAGATCAGCAGAGGCTGGAAGAGGCTACACTGACAGTCCTTAGTCTTCCTTAACACTGTGCCCACCAAAGAGAACACCATGACCTTCCATCCCCTCCACGAAACTCCAATATTGGCAAGAAAGAAGACAGGAATGAAACCACACCTTGACAGACTTTGTCACAAGATATCACTGGTCTCTCTGGCTCCTTCACATACCAAAAGGAATCACTTATGAGCTAATTTCTGTCTCCTGGATGCATTCATCCAAACCATTTATTATTCTAAATTGCCCACAGTCAGGTGTGTTGGTGTACACCTATAATCCCAGTATTAGGGAGGCTGAGACAGGAGGATTGCAGGTTTGAAGACAGCAAGTAGTGAGACTCTCATCAACCTAGTGAGACTCGGTTTCCAAATAAAAATAAAATAGGGCTGGGTGGTGTAGCTCAGAGGTAGAGTGTCCCTGAGTTCAGTCCCCAGTACCAAAAGAAAAAAACTGCCCACAGTCCTCATTTCCCTCTCCCCAATGAAGAGGGTATTTAAGCCTCAACCATCTGGCCCTTCTTTGAAGTTTCATATTTTGTAAGGAATATAAAACATGCAAATACAGTTGCATGTTAAATAAAAATTACAGGACACCAATATTTGGACTAAGCTCCTGCATTCGGCCTCAACAAATGAGACTAAAAATCAAACTGGAGTCACTCATGCTAAGATTTCAAGTCACCAAGTGTAAAGAAAGAAAGCGGGATAAATGACAGATAATAGCCACATTACCCACACAGGATAGTTTCGATCTGCATGATAATGAAGTTTCCTCTTTTTTTGAGTGATCAGTGAGATTGAACCCAGCGGCTTTCTACCACTGAGCTACACCCCCAACCCTTTTTAGTTTTTGTTTTGAAACAGGGACTCGCTAAGTTAACCATGTGCTAGCCTCAAACTGTGATCCTCCTGTCTCAGCCTCCCAAGTACTGGGATTATAGTACTGGGGTTTGAACCTAGGGGCTTCTACTTCTGATCTATAACCCCAGCCCTATTTTATTTTTTATTTTGAAGTAGGGCCTCACTAAGTCGCTGAGGCTGTCCTCAATCCTGTGATCCTCCTCTCTCAGCCTCCTAAGTACTGGGATGACAGGTATGTGCTACCATGCCGGGCAAAAGGTTAAAATTGTGTTATAAATAGTACTAAAGATTAGCTTTAAATGATTGATTGATTTCGCAATACTGGGGATTAAACCTAGGGTCTCCTGCATGCTAGGCCAGTGTTCTACCACCAAGTTATACTGCAGAATTTTTTTTTTAAGCAAGGTCCCACTAAATTGCCCAGGCTGTCCTTGAACTTGCCATCCTCCTGCCTCAGCCTCCCAAGAATTTTGGATTACAGGAGTGTGCCACCACACCTTGTTTAAATTTTTTTTTTTTTGGTGCTGGGGTTGAACCCAGGGGCATTCTACCTTCAAACTATTGCCCCAGCCCTATTTTATTTTTTGGAAACAGGGTCTCATTAAGTTGATGTGAGCCTCACTGAGTTGCTGAGGCGGGCTTCGAACTTGCGATCCTCCTGTTTTAGCCTCCCAAATACTGGGATTATAGGTGTGCGCCACCATGCCTGGCCTGATCAAGCAATTTTTAACAAGGGTGCCAAGACTATTTAGTAGAAGAAAGGACCGTCTCTTCAACAAATGGTGCTAGGAAAACTGAATATTCACAAGTTAAAAAAAAAGAAAAAGAAAGAATGAATTAGTCTTTTATGTTTTTCCATATACAAAAATTAACTCAAAATAGATCAGAGACCTGTAGTCTTATAGCTAAAACTATAAAACTCTATAAAATAGGGACATGCTTCATAAAAGTGGATTTGGCAATTTTTTTGTGGTACTGGGGATTGAACCTGGGGCATTTTACCTCTGAGCTACACCCCCAGCTCATTTTATTTATTTATTTTTTATTTTGAAACAGTTGCGGAGTCACTAAATTGCGGAGGGCCTCGCTAAATTGCTGAGGCTGGCCTTGAACCTGCAATCCTCCTGTCTCAGCCTCCCAAGCACTGAGATTACAGGTTTGTGCCACCATGCCCACTGGCAATGATTTCTTGAATATGACACCAAAAGCATAGGCAATGACAAAAAGATATATTGAACTTCATCAAAACTAAAAACTTTTGATAATCAAAGGACGCTATCAAGAGAATGAAAGGGCAGGCCACAGGATGAAAGGAAATCTTTACAAATCATATATGTGATAAGAGGTTAATATCTAGCATATATATGTGCATGTGTGTATATGTGTATGTATTTTCCTACAGCTCTACAAAAAAGTCAAGCAACCAAATTTATTTATTTACTTTTTATTTTTTTGGCAGTACCGGGGATTGAACCCAGGGTCATTCTACCTCTGAGCTATAACCCCAGCCCTATTTTTTATTCTTTATTTTGAAACAGGGTCTAAGTTGTGGAGGGCGGGCAAAGGCCGGGCATGGTGGTGCACGATTGTAATCCCAGTACTTGGGAGGCTGAGACCAGAGGATTGCAAAGTGTATTATATACATTGGAATATTTACATGGAAGACACACACATACACAAAATTGAATATTATTTAGTCTTGAAAGGGAATGAAATTCCAATACGTGCTACAATATTATGCTAAATAAAATAAGCCAAACACAAAAGGACAGATATTGCATGATTGCACTTATTTGAGGTACCTAGAATAGTGACACAGAAACAGAGTAGAGTGGTGGTTATCAGAGGCTGGTGAGAGGGTGGACAAGGAGTTACTATTTAATGGATACAGAGTTTTAGTTTGTGATGATGAAAAAGTTCTGAAGATGTATGGTGATGACAGATGGACAACAATGTGAATGTACTTTTTTTTTTTGCGGTACTGGGGATTGAACCCAGGGCCATTCTACCTCCGAGCTACACCGCCAGCCCGATTTTGTATTCTTTATTTCGAAATAGGGTCTCACTAAGTTGCAGAGGGCCTCACTAAGTAGCTGAGGCTGGCCGCAAACCCGGATTCTCCTGTCTCAGCCTCCCAAGTACTGGGATTATAAGCGTGTGCCACCACGCCCGGCTTAAAATTTACTTCTAAGTCCGCAATAAAAATGAAAATACTCTATGCATCCCCAAATGATTAAAAAGGTAAATTTTACATTACATATAATTTTACCACAATAAATAAAACCTAAAGTTTAGAAGCTGAATTCTGATGGCAATACCAAGACAGATTGGAGAAAGAAAAGGTAAACACTGTAGGACTGGAGTCTGGCAGACCTGTTTGAAGAATGTGAAACAGCCAGGCACGATGGCACATCCCAGCACTTGGGAGGCTGAGACAGGAGGATTACAGGCTTGAGTCCAGCCAGCCTCAGCAATTTAGCAAGACCCTGTTTGAAAATAAAAAATAAGGCTGGGGATCCTGGTGTGGTGGTGCATGCCTGTAATCCCAGTACTTGGGAGACTGAGACAGGAGGATCGCAGATTCAAGGCCAGCCTCAGCAACTTAGTGAGACTGTCAGCAATCTTTTCTATGGAAGTTACAAGATCACATAGAAACTGACAGGCTTCCATTTTGTAACTGTAGTTTAGGTATTCATTTTGTAACTTTTGTACATGTCTATGTGTTCCAATCCTGGATGTACTGGTTTTCTGTTTCTCCTTTTGGAAAATCTGCCCAGTGAAAATTAGCCAACCAGATTAGATTGTAAAAGCCATACTCCAGCCAGTGGGGAACTGCTTAGTGGCCTTTGCATTAGGGAATAAAAGGCTGAGCAGACTGCTCGCCCAGTGTGATTGCACCCTTCTGTGCAAAAGTAAACTGCATTGCCAAGTTACTTTTTTTTTTTTTTTGCAGTACCGGGGATTGAATGCAGGGGCGTTCTACCTCTACGCTATGCCCCCGGCCCTATTTTTTATACTTTATTTTGAAACCGGGTCTCACGAAGTTGCGGAGGGCCTCACTAAGGAGAGAAAGAGAGAGAGAGAGACAGGGAGAGAGAGAGAGAGAGAGAGAGACAGGGAGAGAGAGAGAGAGCTGAGGCTGGCCGCGAACCCGAATCCTCTGGTCTCCGCCTCCCAAAGTACTGGGATTACAAGCGTGCGCCACCACGCCCGGCCTGCCGAGTTACTTTTGATTTCATGAGTTTTTATTTGCAGCTTCCCTCAAGTCCATTAAAAAAAAAAAGATAGTTAGAAATTGTTGGGAGGAACTAGTCAGAGTTTTGGGAACAGAAGAGGTGAAGGGGTGACAAAAAGCTATTTTATTATTATTTTTGGTGGTACTGGGGATTGAACCCAGGATCATTCTACCTCTGAGCTATACCCCCAGCCCTCATTTATTTTTTATTTTTATTTTGAAACGGTCTCATTAAGTTGCCACGAAACTGTGATCCTCCTGTCTCAGCCTCCCAAGTACTGGGATTACAAGCATGTGCCACTGCGCCTGGCTGTAAAAAGCTATTTTAGATGTACCATCAAGAGGTATTGACACTGACTAAACAATGGGGTGGGGAGAAGGCATGGATGCCTAAGGTTTCTAGGTCAAATGACAGTAAGAGGATGGGAAAGGGATCTCAGGAGATAATTTGGTAGGAATATGTGTGATTTACAAAATTAAAAATATGTACTTGGGAGGCTGAGACAGGAGGATTGCAGGTTCGAGACCAGCCTCAGCAACTTAGTGAGACCCTGTTTCAAAATAAAAAGGGCTGAGGGTATAGCTCAGAGGAGTACCAAAAAACAAAACAAATCTGTTTTAATTAAAGGATAGTGAGGCAATCATTTGTGTTTGGATCTAGGCGCAGTTCAGTCCATTCTTTCTGGACTATTTGCAGTTGCAAAGTTCATTAGTGGGGCAAAGAGCAAAGATCTGGATTCAGACTGAGTTTTGCCACGTTTTATTCATTCATTTATTTATTTATTTATTTTTTGCGGTACTGGGGATTGAACCCAGGGGCATTCTACCACTGAGCTATACCTCCAGTCCCATTTTTTATTCTTTATTTTGGAACAGGGTCTCACTAAGTTGCGGAGGGCCTCACTAAGTAGCTGAGACTGGCCGCGAACCCGGATCCTCCTGTCTCAGCCTCCCAAGTACTGGGATTACAGGCATGCGCCACCATGCCCGGTTTTGCCACGTTTTATTCTTTCTATCTCTAAGTTTCTTGCTATCCAAGGTACAAGACATAAGTTTATCAGATGAGTCAAAAGTCTGTTTTAAATTATGTATCACACATACACCAAAATATGCAAATATATTATTGTACAATTTATTGAATAATAATCAAATAAGCAACTATGAATTGCCATTTAAAATTAGGTCATTGCCAGTATTTTAGGAGTACCCACAAAAAAAAGAAAAAGAAAAAGAAAGAAAGAAAGAAAGAAAGAAAGAAAGAAAGGAAGGAAGGAAGAGAAAGCAGGCCAGTACCACCATTAAAAAAGACTCAAGTCACTGGGTGGGGTGGCGCACGCTTGTAATCCCAGTACTTGGGAGGCTGAGACAGGAGGATTGCAGGTTTGTGGCCAGCCTCAGCTACTTAGTGGGGCCCTCTGCAACTTAGTGAGACCCTGTTTCAAAATAAAGAATAAAAAATAAGCCGGGCGTGGTGGCGCATGCTTATAATCCCAGTACTTGGGAGGCGGAGACCGGAGGATCTGGGTCTGGGTTTGCGGCCAGCCTCAGCTACTTAGTGAGGCCTCTGCAACTTTGTGAGAACCGGTTTCAAAATAAAGTATAAAAAATAGGGCTGGGGGTGTAGCTTGGAGGTAGAATGCCCCTGGGTTCAATCCTGGGTACCTCAAAAAAAATAGTGCTGGGGGTGTAGCTTGGAGGAGGTAGAATGCCCCTGGATTCAATCCCCAGTACCACAAAAAAAAAAGTCTCAAGTCATTGCCATAGACTGAATGTTTGTGTGTCTCCAAATTTCACATGTTGAAACCCTAATCCCAGTCTGATGGTAGTTGGAGATGGAGCCTAGGGAGGTAATTAGGTCACAAGAGTGAAGCCTGCTTGATGGAAATAGTGCCTTTAAAAGAAAAGATAAATTGAGCCATGTGGTGGCACATGCCTGTAATCCCAGTACTTGGGAGGCTGAGACAGGAGGATCGCAAGGTTGAGGACAGCCTTAGCAACACATCGAGGCCCTGTTACAAAACAAACAAACAAACAATAAAAGGGCTGGGGTGTAGCTTGGAGGTAGGATACCCCTGGGTTTGATCTCCAGTACCACACACACACACACACACACACACACACACACACACACACACTATAATTTCACACAACACAGGATAATTTGTTTCCTCTCTCTGCCCTCTGCCCTGTGAGGATACAATAAGAACATGACCCTCTGCAAGCTGGGAACGTGGTCCTTCACCAGACACCAGATCTGCCAGCACCTTGATCTTGCACTTCCCACCTACCATAACAGCGAGCAACAAATGTTTAACCCAGGATTATGTAGCGATCTTTGTTATAGCAGCCAGAGCACACTCAGACAGTCATAGTCTGGGCCACGTCCCGATGCGGCTTTCCCAAGTTCTTAGGATTCTCTAGGGGTGGGGTTGGGGGCAAGGCTCTTAGGAGACCTGGGCAATGAGAGGTTTTCCCTTTGGGGGCATCTGCAGGACTAAGCAGGGGCCAGGCACTGTCGCCTCACCTACACAGGGTCAGGGAGGGGCTGCTCTGTGTTTTCTACTTTCAGGAGGTACGCTCAATGTTCCTACCCATCTATTTAAATTTTTCACGTTTGTTAGACTTTTGCTTTCTTGTTCTCTGAGTGTGCTTGGTAGAAGCATTCCGTCTTTGTTTCACAGGGGCCCCATCTCCTATTTCTGAAGATATGGCTAGGTTTGAAGGCATTTTGTTTTCTATGAATAGACTCTGTTTTCTCCATATTGCTTTGTTTTCTGCATGATGGGCTTTGCTCAGCTGTCTGGTGATCCTTAGCTGCCCATGCGTGCTTCTGAATGGCCACCAAAATGCTGTTGGGAAACTCTGTGAGCTGTGGACGCGTGGTGGCATGGTCTTGCTGGACCACTTTGTTGAGAAAGCCAGTGACTTAGCAAAGTTTTTTTTTTTTCTTTTTCTGCTGGGCGTGGTGGATTATAGATCTCTGTACTTGGGAGGCTGAGATAGGAGGATCACAGATTCTCAGCCAGCCTCAGCAATTTAGCGAGGCCCTCTGCAACTTAGAGAGACTCTGATTCAAAATGAAAAATAATATAGGAGCCAGGCGTGGTGGCGCACACTTGTAATCCCAAGATTTGGGAGGCTGAAACAGGAAGATCGCAGGTTCACAGCCAGCTTCAGCAATTTGTGAGGCCCTCTGCAACTTAGTGAGACCCCGTTTCAAAATAAAGAATAAAAAAATCGGGCTGGGGGTGGAGCTCAGAGATAGAATGCCCCTGGGTTCCATCCCCAGTAACACACACACACAAAAACAAACAAACAAAAAAACCAAAACCAAAAAAAAAAAACCACAAAACTTTTCTCCCTTTATCACATTCTGCAGATCTGCAGAGGAAGGGGAAAAATCTCTCGGGGGCCCCAAGGTCAATGGAAAAGGATGGGATAGAGGGTGGGATGGATGGGCGTGGGAATTACCCATGGGGAACTGCAACATACTCATACTTTCCCAGGTTGGTACATTTCCCTCGGGCTCTGCACTTCCAGTGCTCAGCCCCTTTCTGCTTCTTGCTAGTTGTTTGAATAGCTCTAGCTCTGTGTATTACTCATTTTTTGTGTGTGGTGCTGGGGATTGAACCCAGGGGTATTCTACCTCTGAGCTACACCCGCAGACCAATTTTTTATTATTTATTTGGAAACAGGGTCTCGCTAAGTTGCTGACAGCCTCACTAAGTTGCTGAGGCCGGCCGCGAACCTGTGATCCTCCTATCTCAGCCTCCCAAGTACTGGGATTGCAGGTGTGCGCCACCACACTGCGCTTGCATATTACTCATGCACTGGCAATGTGGTGGTCAGGAGAATAAGTCTTGCGGATCTCTTTTGTGTGTGTATGTGTGTGTGTGTGTGTGTGTGTGTGTGTCTGTGTGTGTGTGGCACTGGGGATTGAACCCAGGGGCATTCTACCTCTGAGCTACACCCCCGCCCTACTGCACTAATTTCCAGAGGGCCTCACTAAGTTGCTGAGGCTGCTCTCGAACCTACAATCATCCTGCCTTAGGCTCCCAAATACTGAGATTACACGTATGCGTCACCACGCCCAGCTTTGCAGAACTCTTTCTTGGGACATATTTGACCAAGAAAACCGCAGGGCTCTGAGATTCCTCTCTGCACTTGGGGGTGGCATACTGCTCCCTGCCAGGGACCCGACGCAGCAGGAAACTAAGGCCGGCATGTTCCTGCAGACACACGATGGCTTCTTTGTTGGCTGACCTGGGCTCAGGGACTCCTTACCAACTTTGTCAGATCCTCCTTGCAGTGCTGTCCAGGATGCTTCCACCCAGTGCTTTGTCCTTCTTTCCTTTAGTCAGAGTTGGCAAGTGGTCAACTGATGCCTCTCTTGGCCACCCTGACTCTCTTCCGTTCACACAGGCTTTTCCCCTAGTAAAACCCTGTGTGTTTAATTTTGTCTTGGTGTGTCAGCTTTCTGGGACTGTGACAAAATACCTGGGAAAAACAACTTAAAGGAAGAAAGGTTTATTTTGGCTCATGGTTCCAGAGGTTTCAGTCCAAGACAGAAACATCATGATAGAAGGGCAGAGACAGAGAGAGAGAAAGAGGGGCCAGGGACAAGATATATACACCCTTGCAGAGCACACCCCCAGTGACCCGCCTTCTCCAACTGCGCTCTGCCTCCTACAGTTCCCACCACCTCCCCAAAGCACCAACAACTGAGACCAAGCCTTCAACACATGAGCCTTTGGGGGGACATTCCAGATGTAACCCATGACACTTGATGTTTGCTTCTTGGGGGACCTGGACTAACCTAGCAAATAGGGCTCAATTCCGCTCTTGGGTGTAGTAAAACTTTATTCTGCTTTGTTTTGTTTTTGCAATACTGGGGATTGAACCCAGGGGCACTCTACCACTGAGCTACATCCCGGTGCCCCACTCTGAACATCAAAGAAAAGTGTTGTATAAGCCAGGAGTGGTGGCGGACACCTGTCATCCCAGTACATGGGAGGCTGAGACAGGAGGATTGTAGGTTTGAAATGAGTCTCAGCAACCTAGCAAGACCCTCAGCAACTTAGTGAGACCCTGTTTCAAACTTAAAAATAAAAAGGGCTGGGGATATAGCTCAGAGGTAGAATCCCCCTGGATTCAATCCCAGTAGAAGGAGGAGGAGGAGGAGGAGGAGGAGGAGGAGGAGGAGGAGGAAGAGGAGGAGGAGAAAGCAACAGCGGGTGTGGTATAGGGCTGCCCGTGACCATATTCCTCCCCCTCATAGGCAAATACATCTGTATCAGACCAAACAAAGCAGAACATTCTGTGGGGAGTCCGGTTATCTCCCATACCAGACAGTTTCTTCCTGAGGCCCGTTAAGAAATGAGATGAACAAGTCCTTTTCATCTATATCTTGCCTCAACCTCTGTGAAATTGATCTTGTGTTATTGGTCGCAAATGCAATCTCTTTCCTAATAACTGTATGAGTAGACATCTAAGGTGATTTTATTTTTTTAATTTAATTTTTTTTGCGGTACTGGAGATTGAACCCAGGGGCATTCTACCTTGAGCTCCACCCCCAGCCCTATTTTTTATTCTTTATTTTGAAACAGGGTCTCACTGAGTTGCGGAGAGCCTCACTAAGTAGCTGAGGCTGGCTGTGCACCTGCAATCCTCCTGTCTCAGCCTCCCAAGTACTGGGATGACAAGTGTGCACCACCACGCCGGCTCTAAGGTGATTTTAAACATTGTGCTCAAGTTCTTTGACATTTCTCTCATCAAATATGAAATCTCTGTCCCCTCTTCTTAAATCTGGCCTCAGGGACTTGTTTGTACCCAATAGGAGGAAGCAGAAGTATGAAGCCACGTGACATTGAAGGCTAGGTGGGAAAAGGCAGGCCACTTCCTCCTGGTTCTCTTGGAATTCTCTCGGTGGGAAAAACAGTTACCACATAGGAAGTCCAGCTCCCCTAGCAGAAAGGCCACGTGTGGCGGCTCTGGTAGAGAGTCCTGGCTGGGCTACCAGGCAACAGCCAGTGTTGACTGCCAGCCATGTGACTTCTTCATCTTAGACATTTGCAGAAGCCTGGCTGAGCTTCAGAGGACAGACAGCACACAGCTGGCTTCTGACCGCCACTGCTTGAGACCTCAAATGAGGACTGCCCCGCCAGCTCTTCCCTAATTCCTGGCCCATAAAATTTGGAGCGAAATAAAATGCCTGCTGTAGGTCATTAAGCTTGGAAGTAATTTATTATATAGCAAGAGTGACTGGAACATATTTTTGCTTGGGTAATTGATTCCAATCTCAGTGAGATAGGAGTAGTAACACATTTTCCAAGAATGAAATGGACATTTAAATAGTTTATGTTTTTATTTTTTGGTACTGGGGATTGAACCCAGAGGCATTCTACTTCTGAAATACACCTCCAACCCTATTTTATCTATTTATTTATTTTTTGTATGTTACTGGGGATTGAACTCAGGGACACTCTGCCTCCGAGCTACACTCTTAGCCCTTAGCCCTTTTCATTTTTTTTGTTTTTGTTTTGAAACAGAGTCTTGCTAGGTTGCTAAGAGTTTCACTACTTGTTGAGACTGTCCTTGAACCTGTGATCCTCCTGTCTCAGCCTCCCAAGTACTGGGATTACAGGCCTGCGCCACCACGCCCAGCTCAAAATGCTTTTCTTAATAGTTACAGTGACTGACTGGAATGGATTCTTGAGCACAGTCTAGATTGCTGGTTTCAAGATTTGATCTAGCAAATAAAAATCAGATCTTATTACACCAGTCTTACAGGGACTGCAAACCTATTTCCCATCCCTTTGTACTGAAAGAGCTTTCTTTTTTTTTTTTTTAACATTATTGACCTTGGAAGCCAGGCATGGTGGCACATGCTTGTAATCCCAGTACTTGGGAAGCTGAGATAGGAGGATCGCAAGTTGGAAGCCAGCCTCAGCAACTTAGCGAGGCCCTCTGTAACTTAGTGAGACCCTATATCCAAATAAAAAATAAAATAGGGCCGAGGGTGTGGCTCAGAGGTAGAATCCCCTGCATTCAATCCTCAGTATCACCAAAAAAAAAAAAGTGGTTTTGAAATTTTTTTTTCAGTATTAGGGATTGAGCTCAGGGGCATTCTACCTCCGAGCTACACCCCCAGCCCTACTTTTTATTCTTTATTTATTTATTTTTATTTATTTTTTTTGCGGTACCAGGGATGGAACCCAGGGGCGTTCTACCTCCGAGCTACACCCCCAGCCCTATTTTTTTTATACTTTATTTTGAAACCGGGTCTCATGAAGTTGCAGAGGCCTCACTAAGTAGCTGAGGCTGGCCGCGAACCCGGATCCTCCGGTCTCCACCTCCCAAGTACTGGGATTACAAAAGCATGCGCCACCATGCCCTGCTTTATTCTTTATTTTGAAACAGGGTCTCACTAAGTTGTGGAGGGCCTCACTAAGTAGCTGAGGCTGGCTGTGAACCTATGATCCTCCTGTCTCGGCCTCCCAAGTACTGGGATGACAAGCGTGTGCCACCATGCCTGGCTTTATAGTATTATTTTATTTGTAGTTGGATCAAAGAAAAAAAACGAAGGTGAGATATGATGAAGAACGAGCACAGGACCTTCCTTCCCCCTGACTAAATGGGAACACTGTGTTTTCTCTGAGCAGCAGTTAAAGGTCAGCATGATTTTCTCAGGCTCCACACAGGACTGGTTAAAGCTGAGTTCAGAGTGGGGGCTTTTGAGATTACTGTGGGAAAGGAGAGAGCTCATGGTCCAAGAGCTAGATTCTCAGCCAATTGTGATCCTGAGAGGCCATGAAGAAACACCAGAGCCCAGCAAAAGAGTGGCCGAAGCTCTAGATGAGAGTTGAAGCCAAGGAGAGGGAGCCCTGGGAAAGACCCCGGCAGCCGAGTCAGAAAGAGACTCAGGACGTGTTTAGAATGGCGTCTTCCACCCGGAGCCCACTGTGACAACAGGGGCCAGTGTGCTAGCTCTTCCCCAACCTGTCTTAAAGAGGGCAGCTCCTGCTCCTCCCTCTTGCTGTCTCCCAGTAATCATGGTGAGATAATCAGGTGTGACTTAGGAGCCCAGATTCATCTGTTGAATCATCTTGTTCCCAGCTCATCCGCGTTTATATACCCAAGGCTGGGGTGGAGCTCAGAGGTAAAATGCCCCTGGATTCAATTCCCAGTAGGAGAAAAACAAACAAACTCATCTATAAATGTCCCTCCGCCCTTTCCCTTGCTCTCTCTGCTTCCCACCATCATACCCTGAGGACCTGTAGCCCTGGCTCCTGCTTGGCGGCCAGTGTAAATGGACTATATATATGGACTGAAATGTCCAGACCTGTGAGCAGATAAACCTTTCTAAGTGCTGTGTGCCAGGCGTTTAGACCATAGCAGTGGGAATGCTGACTGAAACAGCGAGTCAAGTGATTACATGTGCACTATGTCTTTCATTAAAAAATACATATGATTGCTGAGACAGAAGGATTGCAGGTTCCAGGCCAGCCTGGACAACTTAGTGAGACTGTGATTCAAAGTGAAAAATAAAAAGGGCTGGGGGTGTAGCTCAGAGGCAGAGTGTCCCTGGGTTCAATCCCCAGTACCACAAAGACAAACAAATAAAAACAACAACAAAGCCCCCATAAGACTGCATGGAAACTGGGCACATTATCTTTGAAATATTAGCAACTATTGCTGTAGGGAGAATAGCTTACATCATTCATAATAAATTGAGGACCCTCCTTATTGCAGATTGCTATATATGATTCAAGTATTCAAGGTCTGCCTCGTCTCAGAACTTCTTATATGATCCGTTAGTTAAAATGTATACCTACAGAAATTCAACTTTATACCATTTTTTTTTTGTGATACTGGGGATTGAACCCAGGGACATTCTATCTCTGAGCTACACCCCCAGCCCTATTTTTTATTTTGAAACAGGGTCTCACTAAGTTGTGGAGGCCACTAAGTTGTGGAGGGCCTCCACAACTAAGTAGCTGAGGCTGGCTGCAAACCTGCGATCCTCCTGTCTCAGCCTCCCAAGTACTGGGATTACAAGCATGCGCCACCATGCCCGGCCCATTTATTTATTTTTTATTGTTGCATTGTAATCATACATCTTGATGAAGTTCAGGGTGATGGAGGCATAGATGCACACAGCACTCACTGAGCCCTCCCCCAGTTCCCACCACATTCTGTCTCCTCCCCAGCTTCCTGTGCTCAGCGCAGTGATTGGCTTTGATACGTTTGTGTATGTACATCATGTCCATTGAGGTGTTTCCCTCTTCAAGTCTTCCTCCCCCTTCCCATCTCCCACAGTTAGGTCCCCTCCTTCACTCCGCTAAGGTTTCTCTTCAAGACACAAGAAATTAAATCGAGGATTAATATGTGGGAGTGAATTAACCTGAAGAGCTTCTGTGCAGCAAAGGAAACTATCAAGAACCTCAAGAGAGAGCTGATAGAATGAGAGATCTTTGCCAACTACTCCTTTGGTAGAGGACTAATATCTAGAATATACAAAGAACTCAAGAAACTCACTGCCAAAAAACAAATAACCCAATAAAAAAATGGGCAAGTGAACTAAATAGACACTTCACAAAAGAAGAAATACAAATTGTCAATAAATATATGAAAAAATTTTCAACATCATTATCAGTCAGGGAGATGCAAATCAAAACTCCACTGAGATTTCACCTAACCCCAATTAGAATGGCAATCATTAAAAACACAAGCAATAATAAATGCTGGTGGGGATGTGGAGAAGTAGGAACTCGGATACATTGTTGGTGGGATTGCAAATTAGTACAACCACTTTGGAAAACAGTGTGGAGGGTCCTCAGAAGAATGGGAATGAATCTACCATATGACCCAGCTATACCATTTCTGGGTATCTACCCAAAAGAACTGAAACCAAACTATCATAGTAATGCATGCATATCTTTTTTTTTTTTTTTGTACCGGGGGTTGAACGCAGGGTCGTTCTACCTCCGCGCTACGCCCCCGGCCCTATTTTTTATTCTTTATTTTGAAACCGGGTCTCACGAAGTTGCGGAGGGCCTCACTAAGGAGAGAGAGACAGAGACAGAGAGAGACAGACAGACAGGGAAAGAGCTGAGGCTGGCCACGAACCCGGATCCTCTGGTCTCCGCCTCCCAAAGTACTGGGATTACAAGCGTGCGCCACCACGCCCGGCTTAATGCATGCATATCTATGTTTACAATTTTATACCCTTTCAACAGGATCCTTGAATCTTGAATGTTTCAGCACCAAATATCTATACAAAGTTTTCTGTTGCATTTCCTGTCTGAGCCAGAAGGTGAGGATGTTTCTCAGTAGAATAGTCATCCCTCATACCAATACCCACCTCCAGCTTCTTTTTTTTTTTTTTTTTTTTTTTGCAGTATCGGGGATTGAACACAGGGGCGTTCTACCTCCGCGCTACACCCCCGGCCCTATTTTTTTTTTTATACTTTATTTTTGAAACTGGGTCTCACGAAGTTGCGGAGGGCCTCACTAAGTAGAAAGAGAGAGAGAGAGAGAGAGAGAGAGAGAGAGAGAGAGGAGAGAGAGGAGAGAGAGAGAGAGAGAGAGAGAAAGAGATATCACGTGTGCGCACATGCGCGCTGAGGCTGGCCGCGAACCCGGATCCTCCGGTGCTTGCCTCCCAAAGTACTGGGATTACAAGTGTGCGCCACCACGCCCGGCCACCTCCAGCTTCTGACCCAGGAAGTTTGACATTTTCTTTTTGAAGTAGGAATTCTGCCTGTGTGTGTGTGTGTGTGTGTGTGTGTGTTGGGACTGGGGATTGAATCCAGGGCCATTCTACCTCCAACCCACACTCCCAGCCCTATTTTTTATTCTTTATTTCGAAACAGGGTCCCACTAAGTTGCGGAGGCCTCACTAAGTAGCTGAGGCTGGCCGCGAACCTGGATCCTTCTGTCTCAGCCTTCCCAGTACTGGGATTACAAGTGTGCGCGACCACGCCTGGCTGGAATTCAGCCTTTTGAAAATTCAAAATGGTGTTCACGTCTTGAGTTTTATAACATCAAATAAGCCAGGCGTGGTGGCATACACTTGTAATCCCAGTACTTGGGAGGCTGAGACCGGGTTCATGGCCAGCCTCAGCTACTTAGTGAGGCCTCGGCAACTTAGTGAGACCCTGTTTCGAAATAAAGAATAAAAAATAGGGCTGGGATGGAGCTTGGAGGTAGAATGCCCCTGTGTTCAATCCCCGGTACCATCCCCCCAAAATAAATAAACATTAAATAATATAGTCACCTAAAAGAGTGGTTAGCTATATGTGAGAATGCTTGACAGAGAGCTGCATTTGAGAAAGATATTTGAAGTTGGATGTGGTGGTGCATGCTTGTAATCCCAGTACTTGGGAGGCTGAGACAGTAGGATCCGGGTTCACGGCCAGCCTCAGCTACTTAGTGAGGCCCTCTGCAACTTAGTGAAACGCTGTTCCAAAATAAAAAAATAAAATAGGGGTGGGGGGTGTAGCTCAGGGGTAGAATGCCCTGAGTTCAATCTCTAGTACCACACACACACAAAAAAAAAAAAAAAGAGAGGGAGAGAAAAGACATTTGAAATTGAGTATATCTTTAAGTTTCTAAATGAGGAGATAAAAGAATAGACTTGATGGCCCAATGCACCTTTGGAACACTTTTGGCAGCTGAAATCTTAATAGTCAACATTGCTTTTGATTTCGCCATGCTTAACCTTTTAGGTCTCTTACCAGGAGAAATTTTTTATTCTCTGATCAGATTGGCAATCTAACAATCTGAGGGTCAAATCCAGTTCACTGACCTATTAAGTTTGCCTGCATACCTTAAAATTTGGAAAACTACATAAAAATTAGAATATCCAACTTTCCTTGAGATATTGGGAAATCTGGCCACATTGCTCGTATAGGATGACAATGGGCTGATGATTTATAAAGTGGAAACTAGCTTTGGAGAGAGCATGCTTGTTCCAGTTTGCCACTGTCTGTCTGCCCTGCCTGTTTTGTTTGACTTTGCTTCTCTATTGATGCCTGGCCTCTCCTGGCCCATAGGTTTCTGACTACTTTTTTTTTTTGGATGGTACTGAGGATTTATCCCAGGGGCATTCTACCTCTGAGCTACATCCCCAGCCCTATTTTTTTGTGTGTGTGGTATTGGGGCATTCTACGTCTTAGCTACACTCCCAACTCTATTTTATTCTTTTATTTTGAAATAGGGTCTCACTAAGTTGATGAGGGCCTCACTAAGTTGCTGAGGCTGTCCTCGAACATGTGATCCTCTTGTCTTTGCCTCCCAAGTACTGAGATTACAGGCCTGTGCCACCACGCCCAGATTCTATGTTGCTTTTGAAGTTCCTCCATTCTTCTATTAATAAATCCATCTATTTATTTATGTATTTATTTGTTTAATTTGCTTATTTTTCTTTTGCTAAGAACATAAGAAAATTTTCCTAAAATAAAGAATTTAAACCAAAGTAGTCTAAAATTTTTATCAAAGCCATATTTTCTTTCTAAAATGATTAGGGTTTTTTTGTTTTGTTTTGTTTTGTTTAAGAATCAAATCTTAGCCGGGCATGGTGGTGCACGCTTGTAATCCCAGTACTTTGGGAGGCGGAGACCGGAGGATCCGGGTTCGTGGCCAGCCTCAGCTCTCTCTCTCTCTCCCTGTCTCTCTCTCTCTCTCCTTAGTGAGGCCCTCTGCAACTTCGTGAGACCCGGTTTCAAAA
>PVJS01008080.1:9682-35550 GCA_004027185.1 Glis glis | reverse complement strand
AGTGGAGAGAGCGGAGGGCGGTAGGAGCTCAAAGCGTTTCACCTGGTGAGCGGAGAGCGGAGACAAAGGCGCCATCTTGCCTGAGCCACGCAGCTCCCGGAATCCTCCAGCAAAGAATCAGCTGATTCTTGTGAAACCAGCGATTATAGTCCACCATCGAAAGCAGTCAGCATCGGACCATGATGAAGCCCAAGTTGAACCAGATCCACACCTACAATGGTGACGACTGCAAAGGGTAGGACGCGAGCCTCGCCCCCACAAAGACAGTGATGCAGAGAGACATAGATGAGGCGGCCAGGCACAGGAGCACCCCAACACCAAGAAAACAAGCAGGTGAAACATGGCCCCCCTGGAGTAGCCTAGCACTGGTGCAGAACACCACAGCACTGAGGACATGGACAGATATGGCATGACTCCCAGGAACCACCCAACAATGAGAAAACAGGTGAGTGAGATAAAGGGAGGCAGCATGTCGCTGGCACTCCAAAACTCAGAACTTGGCAGGTGGGAAGACTGCTTCTTAACAAAGAAAGTAGGGTAGACAAAACTCAACAAAACAAAGAGAGCCGAAGAGCAGCAGAGTGCGAGGCAGCGGACAGAGCGGGGAGCTAAACAGAACTCCACGCATTTCACCTGGTAAGTGGAGAGTGGAGGCGAAGGTGCCATCTATGTGGGGCCACGCCTACACTGTGACTCCCGGAGATCAACAGCAAAGAGACAGCGGATCCTTGTGAAAACAGCGACTATAGACCACCATTGAAACCGATCAACTCTGGAACATGTTGAAGCCCAAGTCAATCCAGATCTGCACCTCCAATGACAATGGTTTCAAGGGGTGGGCCGTGAGCCTCTGCTCCCACATCGAGTGCGATGAGGAGAGACAAAGAAAAGGTGGCCATACACAGGAGCAGCCCAACTCTGAGAACACAAGCTGGTGAGCCACGGCCCCCCATGAGCAGCCCAACACCATTCTACTATGCCCCAGAACTGAGGACATAAGTCGATGAGACATGCCCCCCCCCCAGCGGCCCAGCACTGAGAACACAAGCGGGTCAGCCCCCGGCCCCACCCCCAGAGAACCCCTCCCCCCGGCACTGGGGACGTGAGGCGGGCGAGCCCTTGGCCCTGCCCCCAGATAACCCCTCCTCCTGGCGCTGGGGACGTGGGGTGGGTGAGCCCTTGGCCCTGCCCCCAGAGATCCCCCCTGGCACTGTGGATGCGGGGCGGGCGAGCCCTTGGCCCCACCCCCGGAGATACCCCCCCTCCCTAGTGCTGGGGATGCGGGGCGGGCAAGCCCTTGGCCCAGCTCCCGGAGAACCCCAGTACTGAGATCACAGGAGGATGAGCCACGACCCCACACAGGAGGGACTCCGGACAAAGAGAGAAAACCTTAGATAAGTGAAGAAGGCGAACTAACAGGGGGAGAAGGGAAGGAAGGAGAGGGAAACAAACTGGTGCGCAGGATGGACTTAAACAAAGATATCAAAGTCAACTACTGTGCTGAAAACGGGAAGGAGGGAGGGGGGAGGCAGGGGCGTGGGAATTGGGGGAAGGCTAATTGACCGATGAATGCATGTATACGTCAACCACCCTGAAATCCTTTAAGATGTATGATTGCAATGCACTAATAAAAGAAGAATTGAATCTTCTATGTAATGCCGATTGTTCTAACCAAATAATTTACGTATATGTCTTTTGAACTTTTTTTGTGTGTGTGGTACTACAGATTTAACCCAGGGATGTTCTATCTCCAAGTTATGCCTCCAGCCTTTTTATTTTTTATTTTGAAACAGGGTCTCACTAAGTTACTGAGGCCCTTGCTAAATTGCTGAGGCTGGCCTCGAACCTGCAATCCTATCTCAGCCTCCCAAGTACTGGGATTACAGTCATGTGCCACCACACCTGGATTGAACTTTTAAAAAATATACTCTTATTGGTGTATTGTAATTATACATCATAGTGAGGTTTAAAGTTGTACGAACACACATGCACACAGCACTTGGTGTGATTCCCTCTGGATCCCCAGACCCCAGACATGTCAGTGAGACTGATAGTGAGACCTTCATATATGCACATGGTATTATTGGAACTGTTTTCTCTCTCTCTTCCTTCCTTCCTTCCTTTCTTTCTTTCCTCTATTTCCTTTCTTTCTTCTGTCTTCCCTTCCCTTTTCTTCTTCTGTCTTCCCTTCCCTTTTCTTCTTCTTCTTCTTCTTCTTCTTCTTCTTCTTCTTCTTCTCTCCCTCTCTCTCTCTCTCTCTCTCTCTCTCTCTCTCTCTTTTTGTGGTACTGGGAATGGAACCCAGGGGCATTTTCCCTCTGAGCTACACTGCCAGCCCTGTGTTTTAGTTTGAAACAGAATCTCACTAAGTTGCAGAGGAACTCACTAAGTTGCTGAGGCTGGTCTTGAACCTGCAATCCTCCTCTCAGCCTCCCAAGTACTGGGATTTACAAGCATGCGCCACCATGCCCAGCTTGAACTGTTTTATCCGTTTCATCAAGCCTTTTTTCCCCCTCCATCCCTCCCTCCCTCCCTCTCCTAGTCTCCTTCCACTATTCTACTGGTCTCTCTCTCTTCATTTATTTTGTTTCTTTCTAATTTTTTTCTCTTTTTAATATTGCGCTATGACCCAGGCAGGCTCAATATTAAAGGCCCATGTTACCCAATAGCAGAATTTACTAGCCGCTATGACTTCCACTGCGTGGCTGTCAGTATCACTCAATTAATTCTTTACTTTATTGCAAGCACATTTGGATTTCCAACTCACCCTGGAATAAAGGGTACGTGCAACACACCAGCAGCAGCTGTGGAACCAATTACAACTATTAACATTCACCTGGTAAGATAGCGGAAAAGAAGTCAACATTATACTCAGTAGTGAAATTCAGAATAGAGCCATAAGCTGGCAGCCCTGCTACTCTCTCTGGCCCACACACTGTATCTCAACACTCACAGTCAGTTGTAAACACTGAAAACTGCAGTGCCTGGTAAGGGAGCTTCCGCAAGGGGACACGTCTGGAACGTGAACTGAGTTAAATGACGTGCCTGAGCCCATTTGACTTTGTGACCTGTGCCCCTATGTCTCCTTCAACTCAGAAATACTACAAGGAGTCTCCTTTCACCCTTTTTTTCTATTGTTTTCAAGTTATGGATAATATATTGAGGCATAAAAAGAAGTAGCTGTTGGAAATGAAACTAAAATGTGGCATCATTGTATGGGTATAAAATCCACAGAGAAGCCGGGCGTGGTGGCGCACGCTTGTAATCCCAGTACTTGGGAGGCTGAGACCGGAGGATCCGGGTTCGCGGCCAGCCTCAGCTACTTAGTGAGGCCCTCCGCAACTTAGCAAGACCCTGTTTCAAAATAAAGAATAAAAAATAGGGCTGGGGGTGTAGCTCGGCGGTAGAATGCCCCTGGGTTCAATCCCCAGTGCCCCCCCCCAAAATCCACAGAAATCTGTAAACTACTAGAACTAGTCAGAAGATTTTAGCACTAGTTTTTGTTTTCATCACAAAGCAAAACAAAACAAAAACAAAGAAACAAATAACCCCCCCCCGTAACTAGGTGAGGTAGTAGATATAGTAACTGAATTGACTGTGGTAATAATTTAATTATATATCTTGTATACTTGAAACTTATACAGTTTTGTTTGTAAGTTGTAACTCAATAAAGCTGGAAAAAATAAAAAGATTTAATAATATTACTATGAACAAGATACCCATATATAGCTGTTCTAGCTGCTAATAATGTTCAAGTATTTCAGCATGGAAAACATAATAATTTCTCTCACCTCACCTTTTAAAAAATGTGCACGGAGTACAGTCAGTTTTCTTTATGTGTGGTAGTTTTATTTTATAAGGCCACTGTAGAGACTGAATTAGCAAAAAATTGATTCATTGTTCACAGGGGAAATATAGGGTTAGGATCTTGTGATTATCTGGTCACACTGCTTTTTTGTAAACTGATCAATACACAACCTTGTTTTATGTGCATTTCTGTTTAAAGACACCTTATTAAATACATATTATTGATTCACTAACAATGAGCTCCTGGCTGACAGCACTATATAAGTCATGCCTGAATGAAGCTTATCTAACACACGCATTTTCTCTGAGGCACATCACAGCCATCGTAGCTCTTTAGCACTGTGCTGGGGGATCATTTTAAACAGTGAAATCACCAACAAAAAGCACAGCAATGCAGCTGGGCGTGGTGGTGCAGGCCTATGATCCCAGTACTTGGAAAGTTGAGACTGGAGGTTCAAAGGTTCGAGGCCAGCCTCAGAAATTTAGCGGCACTCTCAGCAACTTAGTGAGACCCTGTTTTGAAATAAAGCTTCCTCAAGCTCCTTGATCATCCCTCCTTCCCACTCCTCGAAGCCACCCACACTGTTGCATCCCTCCTCACCCCATCCCCAGGCAATCACCGATCTGCTTTCTATAGATTGGGTTTCATGTGTTTATTTGCCATCTGTGATAGTCAGCTTCCTGTCATTGTAACAAAATACCTGACATAATTAATAAAGAGAAAAGGTGTTTTTTGACTCACAGTGTTAGAAGTTCCAGTCCATGACTGGGCAGACCCCTTCCTTGTAGGCCTCTTGTGGGAGTGCTGAATGGCAAAGGCAGGGAGCTCACAGTGGAGCAACCTGCTTACTTCGTGGCCTGGAAGCAAAGAGAGAGGGGAAGGGGGCAAGGTCCCACAGTCCCCTTCAAGGGCACGCCCTGCATGACCTAAGGACCTCCCACTAGATACCTCAACGGTTCTTCCACTTCCCAATGGCACCACCTTGGGGACCAAGCCTTGAACACATGGACCTTTGTGTGTTTGGGGACAGTCATGATCCAAGCTACAGTATCATGCTTTTATCTTCTTGCTGAAGTATGTTGAATCATTTGCCCTTTAAAAAATTGGATTGCAGCCGGGCGTGGTGGCGCACGCTTGTAATCCCAGTACTTTGGGAGGTGGAGACCGAAGGATCCGGGTTCGCGGCCAGCCTCAGCTCTCTCTCTCTCTCTCTCTCTGTCTCTCTCTCTCTACTTAGTGAGGCCCTCCGCAACTTCGTGAGACCTGGTTTCAAGGTAAAGTATAAAAAATAGGGCTGGGGGTGTAGCGCGGAGGTAGAACGCTCCTGGGTTCAATCCCCGGTACCGCAAAAAAAAAAAAAAATTGGATTGCTTATTTTCTTATTGTTAATTTTTTTCCTGGTACTGGAAAGTACCAGGAGTTTAAAAATATATTCTGGATATAAAAATTCTTCATTAGATATATGTTTTCCAAAGACTGTGTCAACATGTACCAGCCAAAGCCAAGAGAGTACTGGTGGAATTAGATTCGGAGAGTATTTAGTCATGAGAACCAGAACATAAAATTAGATAAGGGAGAATTAGATGAGGGAGAATTAGAAAAGGTAAATCTAGGTAAACATTGATTTGGATTTTGGGGAGACCCCAAGCGATGGTATGTGTCCAGTAGGAAAAAGGCAATTGCCCCAAGTGAGTGAGACTGCTAGTGAAGGGAATGCTAGAACTCTAAAACAATTAAGGCCAGATGACACGACTTGCCCATCCGATGAGAGCGGGCACGTTAGCATCACGAGGGGGAAGGTGTGCAGAGGAGGACAGGGGAGAACGGTCCTGGTTTGCTCAGGTACTGAGGCTTCTCGAGTCTGTTCTGCTCTCTCCCTGACTGGAGAGCGGGGGCACCCCAGGCTGATGCCAGTACTCCATCTTTGCGCTCTGATACTTGTTTGATTTTGATTCTCTGCTTGAGTGTTCTTTGTTTTTTGTTACTGGCTTAGGTTTCACCTTGGTCTTATGCAAAGACCACTTCTCAACTCCCTTCAGCAACCTCATCTAGTTGTATGCTTGGTGACAGCAACAATTCAGTTAATTGCTTGTAAAAACTGCAGACTTTTAATGGATTTATTTATTTACTTATTTATTTTACTTATTTTTTTTGTGTGTGTGGTACCAGGGATTGAACCCAGGGGTATTCTACCTCTGAGCTACAACCCCAGCCCTATTTTTTATCCTTTATTTTGAAACCAGGTCTACACGAAGTTGCAGAAGGCCTCACTAAGTAGCTGAGGCTGGCCGCGAACCTGGATCCTCCGGTCTCAGCCTCCCACGTACTGGGATTACAAGCGTGCGCCACCACGCCTGGCTTATTTACTTATTTATTTTGAGGTACTGGGGATTGAACCCAGGGCCATTCTACCTCTGAGCTACACTCCAACCCTATTTTTTATTCTTTATTTTGAAACAGGGTCTCACTAAGTTGTGGAGGCCTCACTAAGTAGCTGAGGCTGGCGGTGAACCTGTGATCCTGTCTCAGCCTCCCAAGTACTGGGATTACAAGTGTGTGCCACCACGCCCAGCTGAATGGCTTCCTCTTTAATTCCCCCAAGGCTGTGAAAGCACAGTGGCTGATGTGCCTCCTTCACCCTCTGTGTCACCGGGTGTACCTGTACCCTCCTGCTACCTCTGCAAGCAGCAAGGCTCAGGGGCTGACCCCACAGAATGGGTGCTATGAGTATTATGATGCATATTATGATGTTGATGTCATTGATGTTAAAGTGTGATATTAATGTAAACTCCCTATTCTTTTGTAATGAATTTCAGTACTATACTGCACCCAAATTGATGTGAAAACTTTAGTGTTAGAATTAGACAGATGGGATCATAGTTACCACACTACAGACACCAGCATCACCAGGCAGCCATGACTGATAACCATGGGAGGCCATGACCAATACGGCAAACTGGCAAGGTGTAGCCCGCAGCCCTGAGTCCCTAATCTGCAGAAACCAGCCAGGCAAAAGGGTTTAAAAACCCAGGCCTATGACTTCTCAGAGAGACTCTCCTCAACCAGGGGGACACTCTGTCCAGCTGGAGGCTGAACGCTGACTCGGCTCGCTCTGTGAGTAGCTGTTGGGCAATTCCTCCTAACCTGGACTCTCCCGAGGGGAACTCTGTCTGTTTGGCTTGTGGAGGCTGCAATTCCTCCTAGATAGTGTGGACTTCCCTGAGTCTCCCGACCGGAGTCTGTCTGACCATGTGCCTCTAGAGACATCGACAGCGGAGCATAGAGTGCCGAGCATAGAGTGTGGAGCACCGCGGACCATCACCGAAGAGCATGTGGTAAGATCCCCAACGCAGGACTTAGAATTAGATTAGGATTGAATGCATCAATAAAACATCCCTTAAGGATGAATACTTGTCTGCGTCATTGATTTACATGTATGAGTGTAACTAGCTCATTATAATAATGGGCTCCAGTCAACAACAGCTTAAAAAAAAAAGCACAGAGAACCCATTCCACACAAGGTTGATTATCATTTTATAGTTTTCAAAAAAAAAACCTCAAGAAAAATCTTCTCCAGAAGTGCTGAAATAAATTATCTATGTACTCAAAATAAGAAAATGGAATGGTAAATCTATTGACAACCAGCAATTTGAGTTATATGGTAATTCTTTAGTGTTTTATATAGTTTATATATTTTATGTTTAAATATAGTGTTCTAGGACTTGCATAATGCAGCTAGAAAATACAGAGAATTGAGAAGTAGCCTTCGTTCACTGTCCAGACTTTTGTCTATGGAAGTGACAGCTAATGGACAGAGGTATTTGACGGGACCGCTTTGCTTCTTCGAATCCATTTATGGAATGCCCTCCACGGGTGGATGTTACGGAGCTGAAACATAAACGCTGTGAAAATCAATCCCCCTAGCACGACTGCTGTGGCTACCGCGATGAGGGTGTGTCCTGGAAACGGCAACGGTACTTCGTCAACATAAATCTGCAACAGAAAAAGCAACATCTTTTTTTTTTTTCGGTACTGGGGATTGAACCCAGGGGCATTCTACCTCAGAGCTAAACTCCCAGCCCTATTTTTTTATTCTTTATTTTGAAACAGGGGCTCACTAAGTTGCAGAGGGCCTCACTAAGTAGCTGAGGCTGGCTGCAAACCCGGATCCTCCTGTCTCAGCCTCCCAAGTACTGGGATTACAAGTGTGCGCCACCACGCCTGGCAAAAGCAACATCTTTAAGCTTTCTGAATCTAGTCTTGCAACACACTGGACATGATATGATTCCCACAATTAATCACCTCGCGAAGTTCTGCCCAGGGTTCTGCAGATATTCAGCACTCACCCCTGGCCCACACTACCACTCGTCAGGAGCCTGGCTGCAGGCCCTGCTGCCCAGTTCTTCTCTGAAACTTGGGGTGAAACTTGTCCTGTTGTCTACCCAGCCCTTGTTCCATAGGATACCTTGTGCATTCACCGTACCTGAAATTCTTCAACTAAGTTACAAAAAGTGACTCCCGGAACAACGGACACTCTAAAGTGAAAAAGCTCCGAGCCCTGTGGATAAAACATGCCCATCATTAGCAGCATCAATACAAATATTCCTTTAAGTAAAAAAATACATGGAGGCCACTTTACCTGTATATGTTGCAAAAGGCTCTTGGACACATACCTCACGTATCAACAACAAAAAAAGAAGGATTCAAACAGAGGAACTCAATACCTGGTATTTTGTTGTTGTTGTTTTAGAATAAACAAAAACAATGCTAGGTGTGGTGACGGTCCCTTGTAATCCCAGTTCTTGGGAGGCTGAGACAGGAGGATCGCGGGTTCAAGGGAGCCTCAGCTACTTAGTGAGGTCTTCCACAACTTAGTGAGACCCTGTTTCAAAATAAAGAATAAAAAATAGGGCTGGGGGTTTAGATTGGAGGTAGAATGCCCCTGGGTTCAATCCCCAGTACTGCAAAAAAAAAAAAAAAGAATAAACAAAAACATAAAACCTAACTTGGCCTTGATAAGTACTTTGAGCTAACCCTCAATATTTGTAGTTTTTACATATATCCTAATTTTTTATTAGTTTTACACAATTACCTGGATTATATCAATTTTCATGTGTTCTTACAGATAGCTAGAATTAGAAGACATATGCCTGTGTAAGTCTCCATGAAGAATACTGAGCCCATTTCTTTCTAAATTTTGGGAATACTCTCTGTTCTACTTTAGAAAATCTGTCTTGCCTATCAGCTTAAAAAGTAGTAAGTTAATGTTAAATTAAACTCTCAGATCCCTTTAGAAATAATACCATGGAGGGAAAACACTATCCATAAACCTTATTCTTATTTATTTATTATTAATTAATTAATTAATTTTTGCAGTACCGGGGATTGAACCCAGAGGCATTCTACCTCCAGGCTACACCACCAGCCTACATTTTTATTCTTTTTTTTTTTTTTTGTGGTACCGGGGATTGAACCCAGGGGCGTTCTACCTCTGAGCTACACCCCCGGCCCTATTTTTTATCCTTTATTTTGAAACCAGGTCTCACTAAGTTGTGGAGGGCCTCACTAAGTAGCTGAGGCTGGATCCTCCCATCTCAGCCTCCCAAGTACTGGGACTACAAGTCGCCTGGCTCTTATTTATTTTTTGATGCTGGGGCTTGAACCCACAGTCTCTCTACCACTGACCTACACACTGTACCACTGAAATACACCCCCAACCCTCTCCATCAACTTCAAAGTTGCTATTCCCGCCATTCAAGGGCATCTATACCTTAAAACTAAAATCTATCTTAGTTTAGATATATATGTAAACTCAGCACAGTAAAAACAAAAATGCTGTCAACTTACCTTTATGCTTAAGTTGAGACCTGAAGGATTATACACTGAAGCTTGAAGAAGTGGTTCTAAGTGTTTTTTCATTTTTCTGACATTTTCTGGTATGGTATGTTCTAAAAATACATGAGATCTATTTTAAGCACACATATGTCATTTCCTCATTTTGTGTAACATTTGCTACATACATTCAGGTGCGATGAGAGATTCCACTAACAGGGTTAAGTTATCTCACACTTTTAGCTCTGCTTGACCTTGCAGAAGATTCCTGTAGGGGAGCTGAGACCCAGTCTCTCACATTGCCTTCATGGTTGCCCTCAAGAAGGACAAGGTCCAACCATGTTGCTTCAGGCTGACCTTTTCTGGAAAGCCCTTTGCTCAGGACCGGTCCTGACCCAAACAGTCTTTGTGTTTTCGGCAGTGAGGTCATCTCAGGACCTCCTTAGTGGCAGGTAAATGATTTTCAGGAGGGTGGCAGTAAAGTTTCACAATAGGATCACTTCAGTCTTTTCTACAAGAAGTGATTGGTTGTTCTTGGCTTTCTTGTCATTCCGGGTAGTGCAGGAGTTAGAGATTCCCGTGGTAGCATGGTATAGGGGATCTCAAAGGAAAAAAATAAACTCTGATGACAGCATCAGCCAATTTCCATGGTGTAAACGCTCCTACCCCAACTGATTGCAAATTAGCAATGGTTTAACAACCAACTCAAAAAATGCTTCAATATTTAATGAGCAGAACTCCAAATCTGGTAAGAGCTGCTCCAGAATACCACAGAAAATAGGGATGTTAAAGTAAAATATTTGGTAGTTCTATTTTACTGGATTTTTAATTTAAAAATGCATATATTGAGCCGGGCATGGTGGTGCACGCTTGTAATCCCAGTACTTGGGAGGCTGAGACAGGAGGATCGCAGTTTTGTGGCCAGCCTCAGCTACTTAGTGAGGCCCTCCGCAATGTAATGAGACCCTGTTTCAAAATAAAGAATAAAAAAATAGGGCTAGGGGTGTAGCTCCAAGGTAGAAAGCCCCTGGGTTCAATCCCTAGTACCAGATACACACACACACACACACACACACACACACACACACACACACACAAGCATATATATTGGGCAGAGTAAGACTCACTAGATAGCAAATGTCTGTTTATTTAGTAGCATATATATATTAACTAGCATGTATATATATATTTTGGTACTGGGGGTTGAACCCAGGGGCATTCTATCTCCAAGCTACACTCCTAGCCCTATTTTAATTTTAACTTTTATTTATTTATTTTTTGTGGTACTGGGGATTGAACTCAAGGATGTTCTACCTCCCAGCTATACCCCCAGCCCAATTTTATTTTTTGTTTTGAAACAGGGTCTTGCTAGGTTGCTGACAGTCTCACTACTTGTTGAGGCTGTCCTGCGATCCTCCTATCTCTCTCAGCCTCCCAAGTACTGGGATTATAGGCATGTGTTGTCATGCCTGGCTATTTAGTAGCATGTGAATGACTGATTAAGATTTCTATTTGAGCCGGGCGTGGTGGCGCACGCTTGTAATCCCAGTACTTTGGGAGGCAGAGACCGGAGGATCAGGGTTTGCGGCCAGCCTCAGCTCGCTCGCTCTCTCTCTCTCTCTCTCTCTCTACTTAGTGAGGCACTCCGCAACTTCGTGAGACCCGGTTTCAAAAATAAAGTATAAGAAAATAGGGCCGGGGGTGTAGCGTGGAGGTAGAACGCCCCTGGGTACAATCCCCAGTACCGCAAAAAAAATATATATATATATATTTCTATTTGGTTAATTCTATCTAGTTAGTTAACTCTTCTTTCAAAATACTCATACAAACATAAAACATGCCACAAAAAGCTGTATATTTCAGATAAAATTGAATTGAGATAAATTTCCTTTTTCTGTTCCTTTTTTCTTCTTTTTTTGTGGTACTGGGGATTGAACCCAGGGGAATTCTACCTCTGAGCTCCACCCCCAGCCCAATTTTTTATTCTTTATTTTGAAACAGGGTTTCACTAAGTTGCAAAGGGCCTTACTAAGTAGCTGAGGCTGGCAGCGAACTTGTGATCCTCCTGTCTCAGCCTCCCAGGTACTGGGATTACAAGCGTGCGCCACCACACCTGACTCCTTTTTCTTATTTAAAGATATTTCTAGCTGGGTGTGGAATCGCAAAAAAGAAAAAAGAAAAAAGATATTTCTGCATATTTTCAATTATTATTATTATTATTATTATTATTATTATTTTTGTGGCACTGGGGATTGAACCCAGGGGCGTTCTACCTCCAAGCTACACCCCTGGCCCCATTTTTTTATCCTTTATTTTGAAACAGGGTCTCATGAAGTTGCGGAGGGCCTCACTAAGTAGCTGAGGCTGGCCACAAACCTGAATCCTCCAGTCTCCGCCTCCCAAGTACTGGGATTACAAGCGTGCGCCACTACGCCTGGCCTTTTTTTTTTTTTTTTTTGAAACAGGGTCTCACCAGGTTGCTGAGGGCCTTGCTAATTTGCTGAGGCTGGCTGCGAACCTGCGATCCTCCTATCTCAGCCTCCCAAGTACTGGGATTATAGGCATGTGCCACCATGCCCAGCTCAGATCATAAATCCTTTAAGAAACTTTAATCATATGATTAGAAAACAGATCCTATAGATTATTTGGCCACACCTTTTATAACCTCCTCCATCACACTGAATAAGACATGTGACACTAGAGACCAGCATGTGGCACAAATTCAATCATTGTCGTTACTAATCTACAAAATGACTTTGTAATTCTTTTGCAGTTGAAATTCTTCAGAATGTTCTTTTTTTGTGGTACTGGGGATGGAACCCAGAGCCCTTCTATCTCCAGGCTACACCCCCAGACTTTATATTTTATATTTTTTAATTGGAAACAGGGTCTCACTAAGTTGCTGAGAGCCTCACTAAGTTGCCGAGGCTGGCTTTGAACCTGCGACCCTCCTGTCTCAGCCACCTCCCAAGCACTGTGATTACGAGTGTGCATCACCACGCCCAACTCAGAATGTTCTTCTGCCACAAAATCCAGGTCACTGGAAGTGATGAGGGCTTAGGCCAGGGACAACAGAAATAAACAGCAACGTGCCAGCAGATTGGAATCCTTTTCCAAACAACTGCTGCCATCTCTTGTGTAAACCACTGATCTTTGTAAACTAGTAACAAGAACATTACTTATAAGATAAAATAATCATAGAACACGGCAAACCCTACTTAGTTCCCAGTTTTTCCTCATATTCACTTCAGTCACAGTGACCAAGTAGGGAGCTTTCACTGGGATGAGTTCATTTTCACCGAAAATTTCCAAGGAAACTTGATATTGTGTAACCGGATACTTGAAACGAGGAACCTGAAATACAAATTCCAAGAATGATGTCCATTTGGAAAATTCAACAGATATTTCACTTCTTGGTCAAGAATGGCTAGCTATAGTTCCCACAGTCTGGTTATTCTTTTTTGGGGTTTCTGCTTTTTCAGGCATGAAAATGTCTTACATAAGCAGAATCCATGTGAACTCCCACGGCAGTACACAGACACGGCAGTAATGAGATTATTATTATTTTTTTTTTTTTTTTTTGCGGAACTGGGGATTGAACCCAGGGGCATTCTACCTCCGAGCTACACCCCCAGCCCTATTTTTTATTCTTTATTTTGAAACAGGGTCTCACTAAGTTGTGGAGGGCCTCACTAAGTAGTTAAGGCTGGCCACGAACCCAGATCCTCCCGTCTCAGCCTCCCAAGTACTGGAATTACAAGAGTGTGCCACCATGCCCAGCTAGTAATGAGATTCTTAACTTTCTAGTGGCCTCTTTCACAGGCATACACCGTGATGTCATTCAAACTTTTTTTGGCTAAGCCATGCACCGATTCAGGCCCCACGTGAACTTGATTTCGTGCATCCCCTTGCCCTACTCTCTCTGCTGGTCACAGTCTTTTAGACATAGTTGGAGACTCAAGCTCTGGATGCAGCGTTCAAATCCAGCTCCATCTCCTGGAACAGGGGTGATATTTATTATGTTACCTCGTTTTCTGCAACTCAAACTAAGTGAGATCAATCATGGAGAAGGTTTAAAGCAACGTTTAGTAGATAGTAAATGCTCAAGAAATATTATTTTAATTCAGCAAGGGGGTATATAATAACAATCCTTATAATTCCGTGAACGCTAACTCTGCCCAGCAGTCCTGTATTATCCGTATGAAGTCACTTAATAAAAGACTATATGTACATAGTCTTATAGACCTAGTTTTCTATCTCTTATAGTCTTATACATAGTCATTTTATATGGTCTACATAATGTATATAGTCTGTATGGTGTCTAAGGCCTTTGAAATGGATTTACCTGAAAATTAGACTAACTGTACATGTGACTCTGCTAATGCAAACACCAACAGTAGTTTGATATGCTGTGGAATGCTTTAGTACGAACAGAATGGAATATTATTTGACACAGATCCATTCTTTTTGTGTGTGTGGTACTGGGGATTGATCCCAGGGGCATTCTACCTCTGAGCTATACCTCCAGCCCTATTTTTTATTCCTTATTTTGAAACAGGGTCTCACTAAGTTGCGGAGGGCCTCACTAAGTAGCTGGGGCTGCCCATAAACCTGCGATCCTCCTGTCTCAGCCTCCCCAGTAGTAGGATTACAAGTGTGCGCCACCACGCCTGGCAGAACCCATTTTTTTAACCAACATACTCTTCTGGTCTTTTGTTACTACCACCAGCCTAAGCTCCTTGGTTTTTTTTTTGTTGTTTGTTTGTTTGTTTGTTTTTGGTGTGTATGTGGTACTGGGGATTGAACCCAGGAGCATTCTACTTCCCCCAGCTACTCCCCAGCCCTTTTTTACTTTTTATGTTGAAACAGGGTCTCACAAAGTTGGTGAGGGTCTTGCTAACTTGCTGAGGCTGGCCTTGAACTTGCAATCCTCCTGTCTCAGCCTCCCAAATACTTGGCTTACAGGTGTATGCCACCACACCTGGCTTTGAGCTCCTTGTTTACAAGCACTTCAACTTCTACATTCCAAGACCCTGATACATATTATATACTCAAAAAATTTTCAATCAATATTCGCCACCATCTGGCATAGAGTTTTACAGGTTACAAGTTGTTTTCATACAGATGCGTGTGTTTACGTTTACGTGTGTGTGTGTGTGTGTGTGTGTGTGTGTGTCTTTATATTGATCCATTGAAATGGACAGGGCAGGGCAGGTATTTTTTATCTTACTTTCACAAATGAATTTAGTTAACTTGCCTAGCTATATTTAAATCTGGATCCTTTTAGCTCTGTGTCATAACTATGTCAGACATTATTCCTATGTCTGCGTTTTCATGTTTAACCAAAAGGTAGTAGGAAAGTACTTTATGTTCGGGTATTTAAAAATTAACTTACTTTTTCTTTGCAATCTGAGAAAGCAACAGCATATGAAAACTTCTGAACATCCGTGCAGTTACAGTCCTCTCGCGTAGAAGCGTTAGCACACTGCTTGTATTTACCAGTTAACTGCAAACAGAAGCCACACAGGTTGACTTGCTCTTTTGTGTTGCAGGATTTCTGTGAACTAAGTTTTCAATAAATATTTGATCCCCGAATAAATAAAATTCCCAAGAAGTTAAAAGGGGGGGAAACCCATGAATGATAAAAATAAGAGAGGGGATGGAGGGACACCTCAGTGGTAGAGTGCTTGCCTAGTATATGCAAGACTCTCGGTTTGATCCCCAGGACTACAAAAAATAAAATAGAGTACTAGTACAAAATTTATGAATCTTAAATATCCCCTCGCATTGTAATTTGCCAGTTGACCTCAGTACAATTGCATGGGCCCTAGAAAGCCTGTGTCATTTGAATGTTGCCTATCGGGACCACCAAAGTCCCAGCGCTGAGCCCCTCCCCATGCAGCCATCAAAACAGAGCTGAAGCCGGGCGTGGTGGCGCACGCTTGTAATCCCAGTACTTGGGAGGCTGAGACAGGAAGATCCGGGTTCGTGGTCAGCCTCAGCTACTTAGTGAGGCCCTCTGCAACTTAGTGAGACCCTGTTTCAAAATAAAGAATAAAAAATAGGGCTGGGAGTATAGCTCGGAGGTAGAATGCCCCTGGGTTCAATCCCCAGTACCGCAAAAAAAAAAAACCCAAAAAAACAACAGAGCTGAAAATGATCACCGCTTGTGATCTCTTCCAGCTGTATTTCTCTGAGTGTGTGATTATGATTGCTGTCATCAGAATTTCCTCAAATGTTGGCCTCCCTTTTTTGTGTGTGTGTGGTACTGGGGATTGAGCCCAGGGGCATTCTACCTCTGAGCTATACCTCCAGCCCTATTTTATTTTTTATTTTGAAACAGGGTCTTGCTTGGTTCATGAGAGTCTCACTACTTGCTGAGGCTGGCCTTGAATCTGCGATCCTCCTGTCTCAGCCTCCCAAATACTGGGATTGCAAGTATGCACCATCACACCTGGCTGTGGTGACCTCTTAATAGAACTCTTTCTCTCCCATCCATCCATCCATCCATCCATCCATCCATCCATCCATCCATCCAATCATCGATCTATTTATTACCCATACTGACATATCCTATTTGAAAATATGTTTGCCAGTGTTTCACGGAGTTTGTCCAGGAGTACATACACACACGCAACACACACACACACACACACACATACACACACACACATACATATGAATTTTTGTTGGTACTGGGGATTGAACACAGGGACATTCTACCTTCAAGCTATACCCCCAGCCCTATTTTATTTTTAGTTTTTGAAACAGGGTCTTGCTAGGTTGCTGAGGTCGTCCTTGAACCTGTGATATTCCTATCTCAGCCTCCCAAGTACTAGTATTACAGATGTGTACCACCCACACCCAGCTCCATTTTTATTTCGAAACACGGTCTCACCAAGTTGCAGAGGTCCTCACTAAATTTCTGAGTCTGGCCTCAAACCTGCAATCCTCCTGTCTCAGCCTCTCAAGTACTGGGATTACAGGCATGCGCCACCCCACCTAGCTGTATATATGAAGTTAATTAACCTGTCTAGGTACATTTAAATCCAGATCCTTTTAGCTCTGTGTCATATATAGTCCTATGTCATAATAGACATTATTTCTATGTCTGAATTTTCATGTTTAACCAAAAGGCTATTTTTCCCCCTTTTTTGGTGATGGGGAACCGAGGGCTTTTAGGGTCCGTCACTGAATTATACCCCCAACCCCAGTATAACCATATTTTAAAAACACAAACATAATCTTGTTATTCTCTTACTTAAAACACTTGAATGGCTCTTTTTTTTTTTTCGGTACTGAGGATTGAACCCAGGGGCATTCTACCTCTGAGCTACACCCCCAGCCCTATTTTTTATTCTTTATTTTGAAACAGGGTCTCACGAAGTTGCAGAGGGCCTCACTAAGTAGCTGAGGCTGGCCGCAAACCTGCGATCCTCCTGTCTCAGCCTCCCAAGTACTGGGATTACAAGGGAGCCTGTGCCACCACGCCGGGCTTGAATGGTTCTTGATTTCTCTTGAGATAGAAATTTAAATCCTCTTGTTGGCCTCAGGGTTCTGTAGCTTTAGGGCCTACGCTGTCTCTCTCTCTCTCTCTCATTCTACTCCAGCCCGAATGGTCTTCACTGAGTTCTTCAAAGTCGCTGAGCCTTTCCCCATCCCCTGGTGTGCCTGGGTGCTCTTTGCTTTTCTCCCCTTCGAGGCCCTGTTCCTTCCTCTTGCTGGTCAACCCCAGCGCACCTTTCAGTCTTGACCCAGATGCATTCCCTCAGGGACGGCTTCCCTGACCCTCCAGGATTCTGTTAGGCATTCTTGGTACACAGGCACATTGCTTGCATTGTGTCTAGCTGTACTATTGGTCTTTCTGAAACTTTAGGGTAAATAGGATCAATTGCAAAGATGTGTGTGTGTGTGCGTGTGTGCACATGTGTGTGCATGTAGCTGGGGAATGAACTCAGGGACATTCTAACTCTGAGCTACACCCCCTGCCCTTTTTATTTTAGTTTAGTTTTTATTTTGAAACAGGGTCTCGGTAAGTTCCTGAGGGTCTCACTTAAGTTGCTGAGGCTGGCCTCGAACCTGCAATCCTCCTGTTTCAGCCTCTCAAGTACTGGGATTATCGGTGTGCACCATCATGCCTGCTCTGCAGAGATTTTTTTTGAAATGCAAATTTCAGTATTACACCCCATAGTTTCTGATTCAGTAGCTATGAGTTGAGATTGAGAAAGCTGCATTGTAAAAATATTTCCAACATATTATGCTTCAGGTTATACAGGACCATACTGTTCAGAAACACTGCATTAGATGACACTATTGTATTTGTATAACTCTTGTTTCATTATCTCTTCTCCCCCATTAGAGTAAAAGTCCATGAAGATACCAGGTTTATCTTGTTCAGTGCTATATCCTCAGAGAATGTCTGGTCAGTGCTGATAACACTGGAAATGCTGAAATTAATATTTGTTAGATACAGAAAAGGTACATCATTTAAAAAACCCTCTTAGCTGGGCATGGCGGTACAGGCCTGTAATCCCAGTATTTGGGAGGCTGAGATGGGATGATTGCAGGTTTGAGGACAGCCTCAGCAAGTAGTGAGACTATCATCAACCTAGCGAAACCTTGTTTCAAAATAAAAATAAAAAAATTAGGCTAAGGGTGTAGCTCGGAGGTAGAAAGCCCCTGGGTTCAATCCCCAGTATCACACACACACACACACATCCAACAAAAAACCCTCTTATAGCCGGGTGTAGTGAGACACACCTGTAATCCCAGTACTTGGGAGGCTGAGACAGGAGGATTGCAGGTTTGAGGACAGCCTCAACAACTTAGTGACACCCTCAGCAACTTAGCAAGGTCTTGTTTCACAAATTAAAAAAAGAAACCCTCTTATTTACTTAGGTGTCAATTAGATACATTTCCTATTTAACTCTAAGGGAAATTCTGGGTGAAAAATCCCAGAAAACTAAGAATTTTCATGTAAATCGAGTAAAGTCATGATTCAATAGAGGTAGTTCTAATAACAAAACAGAGTTTGGGCCAGGTGTGGTGGCACATACTTGTAATCCCAGTACTTGGGAGACTGAGGCAGGAGGTTCGCAGGTTCGAGGTCAGCTCCAGCAAGTCATGAGACTCTCATCAACCTAGCAAGACCCTGTTTCAAAATAAAAATTAAAAAATAAGGATGGGGTGTAGCTCGGAGGTAGAATGCCCTGTGCTCAATCCCCAGTACCACAGGGAAAACCAAACCAAACCAAACCAAACCAGAGTTTGTAGTTGGGAGAAAATGGAATTAAAGAACTCAGTATCACAGGTACTCACTGCTTGGAGCAGTGTTTCTTACCCTTAAATCCAAAACAAGAAGTGCATTAACTTCTTAATGGTGTGTGGTGTGGTGTGTGTGTGTGTGTGTGTGTGTGTAACACTATGGGTCTGTTATGGTTTGTGTCTTTTGTTTTGTTTTTGTGATGCTGGGTGTGGACACTGTGAGGTCTGACGGGAGAAGACCAAGAACAAGGAAACCCAAGAAATGGCATGAATACGAAGAGAAACGCTCCTAGCCAGCCCCTCATCCCCCAGCCAAGGGCTTCACCAAATGTGGCCTGACTCCAAGCCCGCCAATTGGTGGGCTACACGACTGCTCCTGCCCTCTTCCTCCCTCCCTAACCCCATAAGAAGCCCCAAGTCTGTAAGGAAGCGGGCTTCTGACTCTCGTGGGTTTTCTCCCCCGTCAGTTGCTCCCTCCCAGGCTTTCACCCCAAATAAAACCTGTTCCTTGTTGTCGAGCTGTGTCCCTTTATTCCTAGATTTGCCAACGCTGGGGATTGAACCTAGGGCCTGGTGCACGCTAGGCAAGCACTCTACCACTGAGCTACACCCTCAGCCCTATGGTTTAGGTCTTAAATGTCCCCCAAAGGTCATGAGTTGAAGGCTTACTAGCCAGCCTGTGGTGCTACTGGGAGGTGGTGACATCTTCAAAATGTGTGGCATAATGAAAGGAAGTTAGGTTACTGGGGTGTGCCCTTGAAGGGGACACTGGGGCCCCAGCCTCCGCTTTCTCTGTCTTTGCTTCCCAGCCAACAGGAAGTGAGCAGCTCTGCTATACCACGGGTTCCCCGCCATGACATTCCGCCTCACCACAGGTCCCAAGCAGCAGGGCCAAGTGACCAGGGACTGAAACATCTGAAGCTGTGAGCCACCGTAAATCCTCCTTTTTTTATAAGTTGATTACTGCGGGTATTTTGTCACAGCAACGGGAAGCTGAGTGATACAGCACATACCTTGTGCATTATGAGTTTGTTCAGCAATGTTTAAGTACTCCCTATGTCTGGCGCTGTTCTGGGTACTGGGTTTACAGTAGAAAACAGCTCAGAACCTTGCCTTTTGAGCTTATCTTCTTATAAGATCAGGAAGTCAATAAATAAATAGTGAACTATATAAATTATAATAAGTGATAACAGAGAAAAATAAGGCAGGTGTGTGTGTGGGAGTGGAGATGTGGATAATGATTCTAAATAGAGTGGTCAGAGAAGAGGCCTCACCATGCTGGTAACAGTTAAGCCAAAACCTGATGAAGGCGATGGAGGGCGCCCTGTGCTATCTGGCAGAAGATCATGCCAGACAGAGAGATTTTCTGAAACTCCAAAGGCCCTGAGGTGAGACATTGCTCGTATTTTTGAGAAACAGCAAAGGGGCCAACGTGGCTGCAGCAGATGGAGTGCAGGAACTCAGGTCAGGTATCATGTCAAGGTCAAGCTGGAGGGCTCTATAAGCCATCGTTAGGAATGTGGTTTTCCCTCTAAATGAGATGGGAAGACAGTGGAGAAGTTTGAACAGAAGAAATGCCCATTCCCTGTCTCTGTGTGTGTCTGAATGGATATGAACGTCTGTCTGTCTGTATACAGGCAGGCGGGTGCGCTTTGCTGAGAGATTCCACAGGCGTCGACGAGGTTTCCTTGAGAAGCTACCCCATCGGGCACTTTTCCCTTGAACCCAATGGCTGGCTCCCTGTCTTCTTTCTACCTTGCTCGCTCCCCTCTAGAGATGCAGGGTGCTGCTGGAGTTTGGTTCTTTTGTAGGCAGAACCTTAGCAGTAGTTTAAACATGCCTGCATCGAGGCACACAGTCTTCTTTCCTTTTGGATACCGTTCCTTTCACAGGGCTAGAGACACAAGATGGGTCTAGGGCCTCCTCTCATTTGAAAAAAGATGTTCACCCCACCTATCCTCCTTGAAATCTCCATACAAGCCAGGGAGAGGTCAAGAGTAGAGTTCTCAGCTCCAAATTTGTTTTGAGAGAAGCAGTTAAAGAGAGGGGATAAAGTAGGGGAGGAGGAACAGGGGTCACAGTAGTGATTAATAATAATAATAATAATAATAATAGCCGGGCGTGGTGGCGCACGCTTGTCATCCCAGAACTTGGGGAGGCTGAGACCCGAGGATCCGGGTTCGTGGCCAGCCTCAGATACTTAGTGAGGCCCTCCGCAACTTAGTGAGATCCTGTTTCAAAATAAAGAATAAAAAATAGGGCTGGGGGTGGAGCCTGGAGGTAGAATGCCCCTGGGTTCAATCCCCAGTACTGCAAAAAAAAAAAAATAATGATAGCTGTACTTTCTCACTTAATCCATATAGCTAGGTCCATCTGTAATTTTTTTTTTTTTTGCGGTACCGGGGATTGAACCCAGGGGCATTCTACCTCCAGGCTCCACCCCCAGCCCTATTTTTTATTCTTTATTTTGAAACAGGGTCTCACAAAGTTGCAGAGGGCCTCACTAAGTAGCTGAGGCTGGCCGCAAACCTGTGATCCTCCTGTCTCAGCTTCTCAAGTAATGGGATTACAAGCGTGTACCGCCACGCCCGGCTCCATCTGTAATTTTATTGAATGATTTCTTGAATAAAAGTACTACACTAGCTTATTTATAGAAAAATTCTTTACCTTTGACTTGTGAAATAAATTTCTTGGTATGGGTTTGCTAGGATCTGCATGATAAAAATTATCTGTGAGTGGAATAGCAATTCCCATATTAGATGGAGGCCGGTAGTTTGCCTGCAAAAGTGATTAAAAAGAAAATGTATTATTCATTATTATTTACTAAGAATGAAAATATCTTGGTTTTCTAGAAAAGCATTCAATGCAAATATTCCATTTTTAGCCCAGGTATTAAAGTAAATCTCCCTTCCCCCAACACTCCTACCCCTCATTTCCTAGAATTTTGATAACCTCAACCCACGGTAATATTACTTGAAACTTGATTAAATAAGTGAAAATTACTTTTTCACTTATTACTTGGGGGGAAAGTATTGGGGATTGAACCCAGGGGCATTCTAGCTTTGAGCTATGTCCCCACCCCTTTTAATTTTTACTTTTAAAACAGGATCTTAGGCCGGGCGTGGTGGTGCACGCTTGTAATCCCAGTACTTGGGAGGCTGAGACCGGAGGATCCGGGTTAGCGGCCAGCCTCAGCTACTTAGTGAGGCCCTCCGCAACTTCGTGAGAACCGGTTTCAAAATAAAGTATAAAAAATAGGACCAGGGGTGTAGCTTGGAGGTAAAACGCCCCTGGGTTCAATCCCCGGTACCGCAAAAAAAAAAAAAGGAAAAAAAAAGAAAAAAAAACAAACCAGGATCTTGCTAAGTTGCTGAGGGCCTCACTAAGTTGCTGAGACTGGCTTTGAACCTGCAATCCTCTAGTCTCCACCTCCCAAGTACTGGGATGACAGGTGTGCACCACTGCACCTGGCTTGCAAATGACTTTTAGTACCTAAAATAGCCGCCATAAAGTCAATGCAATAGAGCTTAAGCATTTTATAAAAGAGACTTAGTGATGTAGTTAGTAAATAATTCTTCAAGTTTGATGATTTGCTTTTTGTCACAAAGAAATTTTTAAGTAGTTAGTTAACTTTTGTTTAATACAGAACCACAGATTCTGACAAGGTAAGGGTTAACATTTGTATAGTGAGATGGGACCCGTCAGTTTAGGACAAATCAATGCAAGGGCAGACAAATCCCTGTGTGTATATATTACAAAAGCCCAGGATGGTACCACCATGACTGAGTGTAAAATGGTATCAAGAATGATGAACCACATTACCAAGTCATTATGTCAGAAAGTTTTCACGATTTAGAAATAAATTATCATCACACTCTCACAATGACATCAGGGTTGAAAATGACTGTGAAGCCGGGCGTGGTGGCACACACTTGTAATCCCAGTACTTGGGAGGCTGAGACAGGAGGATTGCAGGTTTGCAGCCAGCCTCGGCTACTTAGTGAGGTTCTCTGCAACTCAGTGAGACCCTGTTTCAAAAAAAAAAAAAAAGAATAAAAATAGGGCTGGGGGTGTAGCTCATAGGTAGAGGGCCCCTGAGTTCAATCCCCAGTACCGGAAAAAAAAAAAGACTGTGAAGTGTCTGAGCACCTCAGAAAAAATATGCTAAAACTAACTGCCATCCAAGTGCATAAAAGGAACATTTTATTGGCATTCTCAAACCAATATACTTAGATTTCTTTTCTCCCCCCCCCCTTTTTTTTAACTCTCTGTGTGTGTCTGTATGGTACTGGGGATTGAACCCAGTGGCATTCTACCTCTGAGCTACACCCCTAACCCTTTTTATTTATTTATTTTTATTTGGAAACTGGGTCTCACTAAGTTGCTGAGAGCCTCGCTAAGTTGTTGAGGTTGGCTTTGAACCTGTGATCCTCCCATCTCAGCCTCCCAAGGACTGGGATAATGCCCGGCTCACTTCTTTCCTTTTTAGTGGTACTGGAGATTGAACCCGGGGCCCTGCACATGATAGGCAAGCACTCTACCACTGAGCTATGTCCCTGGGTCCCCAGTATACCTAGATTTCTTACCGGCAAAGTTTTGATCTGATTAAAGCCCTGACTGTCTTTGTGGACTCCGAGAATCCAGTCTTCACGTGGGATAACTCTGCTGGGCACGTGATGCATAGATCGGAGATAACTGCAGCTGGTTTTCAGTGTTGGCAACAGCGTTGTAACAAAGCACTCGGTGGACGCTGCCCAGACAATCATTGCTAGCGAGGTGAAGCCCTGGGGACACCCAGATCCATGAAGGTTATTCAGTGCGACCCTGACGGACTCAACTATATTCATGCAAAACTCATGACCTATCCCCTAGGACCTCCCAAAGTGACTCTATGTAGAGTTAAGGACTTGGAAGAGGTGACTAGGGTAGAATGAGGTCCTTCAGATGGGCCCAATCCCATTTATCTGTTGAGATAAGATTATAGATCGCACACAGGACTAGGGGCAACCAGGTGAGGATACAGAAAACAGCCATCAGCAAGCTACGAGGGCCCCAGAGCATGCTGACATCTTTTTTTTTTTTTTTTTTTGCGGTACCGGGGATTGAACCCAGGGGCATTTTACCTCCAAGCTACACCCCCGGTCCTATTTTTTATACTTTACTTTGCAACTGAGTCTCACAAAGTTGTGGAGGGCCTCACTAAGTAGCTGAGGCTGGCCGTGAACCCGGATCCTCCAGTCTCCGCCTCCCAAGTACTGGGATTACAAGCGTGCGCCACCACGCCCGGCGCTGACATCTTCAATGTGCACTCTCTAGAACCATGAAAATACATTTCTATTTATTTTATTTTAATTTGTGTGTGTGTGTGCGTGCGTGTGTGTGTGTAGTACTAGGACTGAACCCAGAGGCATTCTATCTCCAAGATACATCCCCAGCCCTATTTTATTTTTTGTTGTTGAAACAGGGTCTCACTAGGTTGTTGAGAGTCTTGCTAAATTGCTGAGGCTGTTCTTGAACTTGCGCTCCTCCTGTCTCAGCACCCCCCAAGTACTGGGATTACAGGCATGCGCCACCATTCCCCACTTCATTTCTGTTGTTTAAGCTACCCAGGCCATGGTATTTTTTTGTGACAGCTCTCACACACTAATGTAGTAACCAATTGAAGGATATAGAAAAAGAAAATAAATAGAAAAAGAGTGATAATAGAAATAGAAAGATAATTTGGCCATAATAATCTGAGAATAAATCATCACAGAAAACATTCTTTTCCAGGAAGGAATACATTCCAATCAAACTGGTTTGGGGGAAACATTAAAAAATGAGCAGGGTGTGGTGGTGCATGCCTGTAATCCCAGTGCTTGGGAGGCTGAGACAGGAGGATCGTAGGTTTGAGGTTCGAGGACAACCTCAGCAAGTAGTGAGGTTCTCATCAACCTAGCAAGACCCTGTTTCCAAATACGAAATAAAATCGGGCTGGAGGTGTAGCTCGAAGGTAGAATGCCTCTGGGTTCAATTCCCAGTAAAACACACACACAGACACACAGACAGAGACACACACACACACACAGGAAACAGAGAGAAAGAGAGAGAGAGAGAGGGAGAGAAAGAGCTAAGGCTGGCGGCGAACCCGGATCCTCCGGTCTCCGCCTCCCAAAGTACTGGGATTACAAGCGTGCGCCACCACGCCCGGCGCTGGATTTAGTTTCAATGTGTTTAGAAAAGTACGTAAAAACATATCATTTGTCGTGGCTATTATTTATGGGGACAAAGAAGAAACCACACTACCAGAGTCTACATCACTACAGTACCTACTAATATTTCTATATTTTTAAAGTTCCAGAAAAAGAAAAAGTAACAATAAAGTTCCCCAAATACTTTAAAATTTCAAACAGAAGTTATTAAACTTCATTGAATGTTTCATATTGTTCAATGATCAAATATATTTACTGTGCATAAGTACCTACCTAAAACCCATCTTATGAAATACAGTGATTGCTAAGTGTATCATCTTTTTCCAAGCATAGATCAATAGAAGTTATTTCATTCATATCATCAAGGCAAAAATCCGCCGGGCGTGGTGGCGCATGCTTGTAATCCCAGTACTTTGGGAGGCAGAGACCAGAGGATTCGGGTTCGCGGCCAGCCTCAGCTCTCTCTCTCTCTCTCTCTCTCTGTCTCTCTGTCTTTCTGTCTCTCTCTCTCTGTCTCTCTCTCTCTCTCCTTAGTGAGGCCCTCCGCAACTTCGTGAGACCCGGTTTCAAAATAAAGTATAAAAAATAGGGCCGGGGGCGTAGCGCGGAGGTAGAACGCCCCTGCGTTCCATCCCCGGTACCACAAAAAAAAAAAAAAAAAAGAAACTAAATCCAGCCAGGGTTCTACTATAAAAGAAAATACAGAGCTGGGCGTGGTGGCACACACTTGTAATCCCAGTATTTGGGAGGCTGAGACAGGAGGATCGGAGGTT
>PVJS01008079.1:0-54192 GCA_004027185.1 Glis glis | reverse complement strand
GTCCACGTGGAAAGTGCTCATCACCATGCTAACCTGGGCCATCTATATCCACGTGGAAAGCGCTCGTCACCATGCTAACCTGGGCCATCTATATCCACGTGGAAAGCGCTCGTCACCTGGGCCGTCTATGTCCACATGGAAAGCGCTCGTCACCATGCTAACCTGGGCTGTCTATGTCCACGTGGAAAGCGCTCGTCACCATGCTAGCCCGGGCAGTCTACGTCCACGTGAAAAGCGCTTGTCACTGGACGTGGCTCTCTGTTGCCATCTGTGGCCCTCGGGAGCTCCTCCCACGTGACACCTGGAGCACAGAACTGAGCTTGAGTTTGAGAGTCAATGACACGATCAGAATCAAGGCTTTGAGTAGAAAACTCATTTATTCTTGAAGTTCTTAATTTTATCTACCATAGTTGAGTGTTTTTAATGACTTTGTTAATATTCAATTATAAATGACAACAATATCCAAGAGAACATGTAGAGAAAGCATATTTACAGTCAGAATTGTTGAATAACTAGTTTTGTACTTTCTGTGTCATCTGAGAAATTTAATATCTATTGTTGGCTGTAGTAGCCAATAGGGAGACTATAGGAATAATTTAAAATCATCTTAACAAATTTCCCAGTCCCCTTAACTAAGAAAAACTATGGCTGTATTATATTAATATAAGATAAGGATAAATGAAAGGTGTGTTCTCTAAGTATCTGGCAAATCTTGTAACAAAAACACGAAACTAAATTTCACCTCCTACTCCCCGATTCCATAGCCTCTGACCGAGCCCTTTCTCCCAAACGGTAGATCTTAAAGGATACTCGCGAACCCGGGGCACCTTCCACCCTGCCCGTTCTCAGGAAGAAGCGTCCATTCAGTTGAACTCTGCCAAGACCCCGCTCAGTCACCAGATTCCCTGGGGAAGGCTCCCAGATCGGCCCAATCTGATCAGAGTCAAGGACAGCTGGGTCAGTGGTATCCGGCCTTGTGCTTAGCAAATGCTGACTCTGACCAAAAGTGTTGTAAGGAAGGTTAATAGGAAGAGAAGTTTTTATGATTTTATCACTCTACAATCGAGACCAAAATATGAGCCTTGATTAAGAGCAACACTCAGAGCAAGGCACTCTGGGGAAGCTGTGAGGGAGCGTGCTCAGCCTGGGACCTTGGGGGGTCACCCGGCAAGCTCCCGGGTGACACCAGTGCCCATGCTCACCTCGTCTGATACAGCCAGGAGCCAGGTGTCAGGGTGGAACTCAGACGCCAGCCTTTGCCAGTAACGCTCGAGACGGCAGCTGGCACAGCAAGCAGTAGCCCAGGAGAGCCTGGACCGCCTTCCTGGAAGAGACGACAGTGCCGTGGCAGGAAGGAAGTCGAGTGAGCTGGGGCAGACGGGGCGCAGGGGTGCTGGGTTCCTGAGTATTCTTTAGAGGCCATGGCATCCCAAACCATCTTCATGCCCATTTGGAAATGCCTCGGCTACTTCTAGATAAGGTGCTTATCCCACTTCCAAAAGATTGGCTCCTTTTTCCCAAGGGAAAACCTCTCAAATTTCTTCTGTCATCCCTCTCTTTGGCAGCCAAGGGCATTGCTGCAGAGAATCCATGGGAGGGAATCCTGTTACACATGTCTAGTATAGGAGAAACCCTGGTGTTGCCGTGGTACGTAGAGAAACACCTGCGACCGTAAGAAAGTACCTAGTCCCAACTCAGAGTCCTCCATCCACATAGCCTGGTGATTGTGGTGAACTCTCACAGGCTGCCAGTTCTACTTCACAGTCTTGAGTCACTAGAAAGAGCGCTAGGTATGTAGTTAGGGTCTCATCAGCCACGCCGATCAGAGCAGTCAGTGTTTACCAAGCTTAGCCGTGGCTGCGGGAGTATCTGATCTGCCACACGGCATCATACTACACAGAGATTCCCAGAGTCAGAGAGCACTGGTCCACTGCCCAATCCAGGTGGGCAGCAGGGCCTTGGGTGCAACTGGGGGGTTTGAATAAAAATAAAGGGGTGGTGGAGGTGCCCAGGGGGGCACAGTAATTTTTTTTTAAGGGGGCAGTAAGTCAGTAAGTTTGGGAATCTATGCTTGCTACGAAGGCTGCACCTGGAGTTACTAGTTTCTTCTACACCTGTCCTGTCACTACGTGGGAAGCTGGCCTGCGTGGTCGTCATGTCATCCTGGAAGAATTCTGCCGCGTGCTCATCTCTAACCCTGTGAACATAATCCAGACCCAGATTTTCACTAGTAATTCTGCTGCTGTTCGTCTTTGCCCTCTACAGAAAGTGAACGAGGGGAAATACCGGAGTTACGAAGAGTTCAAAGCCGACGCCCAGCTGCTTCTCCACAACACAGTGATTTTCTATGGAGGTTGGATTTTTGTTTTTCTTTTGTGTGGATTTTTAAAATGCTTTTTCTATTCCATGATGAGAAATGTCTTTTATAAAATAGTACATTCAAACAATACCTTAATAATCTGTACAGAAGTAATAATGTTAGAATTTGAATTTATTTGGTAATATAGCTTATAGAGTTGACTGGCCAAAGGCAAGGCTGTAGTACACTAAATGATGAAAATATAATTATTCTTTAATTTTATATGTATTTGTCTTAGCTGAGAGGCTTTTAACAAGCCCTTTGATTAATTCGGATGTCTCTCCATTAATATCCCACTTTGCAAAGATAAGAGATGATTCTATACCTAGAAAATTAGTGGTTGTGTTGCCTATTGAATTTTATTTTGCTGCCTGAACCTTATTTAAAATATGTATTTTGGTTTGAAGTGGGATATGTCTTTTGCTAAACTGAAAGAACATAAAATGAGTGTATAACTCTTGATAGGCTTATGTTTCTAGAGTCTTGATTATAAGTTATGTTTCTCTTTAATTGCAGCAGACAGTGAGCAAGCTGACATTGCGCGAATGCTGTATAAAGACACGTGTCATGAGGTACTCTTCATGCCTAATAACTAAACTCTTGCTGTAATCCAAACTTATTTCAGTATTCCACTCTTATCTACGTTTTAATTATGCCATCTTCTTTAAATGTATTTTTATTTTCATGTTTGACGTACATGGGAAATGCAAATAGGGTAAAAATTCTGGCAAAACTGTTCAAAGGGAAATCCTCGGAGTTAGATTTAGTTACTAAGTTAACTTTAAACTTCCTTTAAGAGCTGTTGTATTAGATAATGTGCGTGTTTTGCACCAGGCAGAATAAAGGTCCTGCTTTGAATGGACATTTGTCTCCCTCCTAGACAGGCCAAAAGTTCATATTTATACAAGTGGAATATATATTAATGGAAGTATTTTGTGTTTCTGGTCTTTATTTGAAACACCTACCTGTTAACTATATTATCTTTGCAAAAGCTCTTCAATTTATGTAAAAAGTTCTATTTCTTCATTTCAAAAAATATCGAATATCTACTATGTGCTAGGCAGTGTACAGAAAATAAAATGGTATCGGGGTACAGGCTTCCTATTCATGGAGCTGTTTTCTGAAGAGAAGGACTGGGGGAAAGAAAAGACTGGGACAAAATCCGTTCCTTAATGAGTTCTAAAAGGAATGTTAAAGCCAGGGACTAGCACGGAGGGCGAGGCCAAGACAGCACCTCTGCCCGCGTCATGAGAGTAGCCGGGGCCTTTCTGAGGACGTGCTGTCCGTACGCTCTGAGAGCCAACCGATAAGATGGGTGCTCAGCAGGGTCAGCCGGTGCCCGGCCTGCGAGGGCCTCTGCCTCCTATTGCATATGCCAGCAGAGACCCTGGAGACGGTTCTAGCAGGAAAGCGACAGGATCTTGTATTCCTTACTGAACATTTTGAGTTTAAAAACATATAAGGAACAAAGTTCAACACTATTTATGTACGTGAGAATGTTAATCTATGCGAATGCATTTTATGTAATGTTCCTGTAGATGTTCTATAGGCTAAACCAGTTGCTTTTCTTTTTCAGTTGGATGAACTACAGCTTTGCAAGAACTGCTTCTATTTGTCCAATGCTCGTCCTGACAACTGGTTCTGCTACCCGTGTGTATGTGAAATTGTGCTTTTACCTAAGCGTGTAATGTACTGCTCTACACAAGTTTATTTTCAGTTTGCTTAAAGATTATGTCTTCCTAAGTATTTTGTTTATATATGGTTTTAATGAGTATGAACTGAAATAGGGGGGAAATAAGTGGGATCATTATTCGTTTCTGAATGTATGTACCTCGTCTTAGACTAAACATTGGCTGCCTCAAGGAAGTGAATGTCACTTCTCATTCTCTGACAAGAGTCCTCAGGGTTGCATGTCTGCAGCTGTATAGTTTCCCCTTATGGGACGCGATTCCGTGAGGGTGCTGCGCTGAGCCTCTGGGTGCTCTAGGGCATCAGCCTCAGTGATGCTGGCCTCACAGATGCCCGAGAAGCCAGTCTCCTGAGACTTCACCGTGCACAGCTGTCACTGGTGATGTAGCAGATCCTGTGATAGTGGCAACATCTGGTTTAAGAGGTCTGTTGAGGGCCTAAAATTCTCCCTTTCCCAACAATTCCCAGGTGACGCTGCTGGTCCCTGGACTGCACTCTTTGACGCGCAGGGCATTCCGTTGGCCACTATTGTTTACGTAGTCATTGGCTTCTGAGGTGGCCTTATTCCAATTTCCCGCCTTTTCTGAGATACAAGGATATTTATTGCTACTTTTATGCAATAGGAGTTGTGTTTTTCTTGAAGGTAAAAAACAAACACTCCTGTGTGTTTGGAACTCCTGAGAGTTCCAAAAGAAATATTTTCAAATTAATGGTTTATTCTTGACTAAGTAGTTCAATATTGAATTTAAGTATTGAATTTAATACTTAAAATGTTTTAATATTACTTTTAACTTTCAGATACCTAATCATGAGCTGGTTTGGGCTAAAATGAAAGGTTTCGGGTTTTGGCCAGCCAAAGTCATGCAGAAAGAGGACAATCAAGTTGACGTTCGCTTCTTTGGCCACCACCATCAGAGGTAACTCAAACCCACATGCGCCGAGCACAGCTGTGCTTCGAAGGCCCGAGGACAGGCAGATGGGTCTCCACTAGGGACAGTACGAAGTTTATTTTCAATGGAAAAAACAAATCAGCACATGACTACAATAATGATTTCTATAAGTTTTATTTCCAGACATTTTTCAGATAGTGTTTGTTAAACAGGACATTTTCAATAGCTAACGCTGATGATCCTTAGAGGCACATGAGTGATGAGATTCAATTCATAGAGTAGTGGAAGGTCCTCAGATCCATCCATTCATAATACTGTAAAGATAGTACAGTTGTTTCAGCCATCTTCAAGACCCTGTTAAAGACACAGACTAATCAATTTGGGGTTTGAAGAACATGTTAATGTTATGCTCTTAAGAATGTATACAAATATGAAGTGCCTAAAACTGATATGCAATAACTATAAAACACTCCTCCTAGTCTAGATTTTAAAGTTTCTTGCTAGGGAGATAAATTTGGCACACCTAAAAAATTTATACATTCATAATGCATGAATATTTACATCCCCAAAGTAGACACCATTTTATCACTCCAATTATTTTGCATAGTTAATTACCACATAAAAAGAATGCTAAACTACAGGACTGTAAAATTATAATACTTCCTTCACTGTAAATGAAGCCTTAATATGATTGATCACCAATAGCATTGATTCTAAAAGTGTAAATTAACATTTTGTGAACTAGCAGAGGATGCATAATCAAAAGATCCATAATCTTACTATATAATACAAAATCATTTTTCTTTTTCCTGGATACAGTATGACCAATAAACTATTGGAAGTAAGTGACTGGTTAAGGCATGCATTAAAAATTCTATCATATTAGACTATTTGATTTATTGAAAACACTAAAATTGTCATCATGGATTTTTAATTATTTAAGCAGTGCACCAGGCACCACAAGAACATGGCTCGTAAGGAGCCCTTCATTGTAAGTTTGGTCCTATATCGTATTACACAGAGAAGGAAGAAAACAATTTTAAGCATATCAGTGGTTTTAGATTAGTCCTGACCACTCTCCACTCAAATAGAACATGCTCGTTCTAGACGCGGAGCATGTTATAAAAGGTGACTGTCCATGCACTTACTCAGGGGAGCTGCTTTAGTGGGGTTTTGTAGGATCTGCAAGGTTTTGCCTGTCAAGAGAAAATAACTGTTAGGGTCTGACTGCAGTCAGGAGCCCACATCTTTTTGTGGTACATATCTGAAGACTGGGGTGTCCTGCAGGAAGTCAGGTACAGGGAAGGAAGAAGTAGAAAGTTTAGGTTCATTGACTGTCGGATCTGAACCCCTTGATTCTGTGTATCCTTTCAGAGCCCTCAGGACTGAAGTACACATAAAGGCAAGGGACAGTCTGCCTTTTTTATTATATTTAAATTATGGGGGTATTTTTTTAATAGACCAGAGAGTATATCCATAAAACTGAAATCTGATTATCTATAGTCATAGGGTTGACTTAAAAGAGAATAGAAGTATATTATGAACTGTTTTGAGGATTAATTTAAGACTAGAAATGAATTGGTTTTATTATATTCAACAGTTTAATTAAAGTGAAAAAATACTCTCGTAGGTTAAAAGTCCTTTCCAGGTAGCCAGCACTACTTACAACAGATCCCTCTCAAAAGCTCAAAACAATTGTTGATGGAAAGAGTAGATTTCATACTAATTCAAGAGCTCAGGGCAGGGAACTCCCCCACAAGCATAACTGAATTCTGCATTACAGTTGAGTTTTTCAAACTGTAGTATACCTCATTGAGGGTTTTACAAAGCAATTATACCAGATGATACGTCATTGATATAATGTTTATAAATATTTGTAACTTTATAATAACATTATAGAAGTTCAAATTTAACAATTTCAGCTATGGCTAGTATCCAACAGTATAGCTTATTATATGTTTTTAATGTGCTTTTAAATTAAAAGCCCATAGCTTAGTTTCTACAGATGAGTTAGAAATCTTTATTTATGGCCGAGGCACATGTGACCATGATTCTCTAGTTTTGTATCTATATTACACATAATTCAAAGGTATTTAAAATTGTGAGCTGGGCGTGGTGGTGCACACCTTTAATCCCAGTACTTGGGAGGCTGAGACAGGAGGATCGCAGGTTCGACGACAGCCTCAGCAAGTAGTGAGACTCTCATCAACCTAGCAAGACCCTGTTTCAAAATAAAAATAGGGCTGGGGGTGTAGCTTGAAGGTAGAATGCCCCTGGGGTCAATCCCCAGTACCGCCAAAAAAAAAAACAAAACAAAATTGTGTCCATAGCTAAGAACATTGTTGATAAATAATATAAACACTTCTCCAATACACACGTGTTAATCTGGTTTTCCTATTCCATAGGGGCATGACCTTAATATAACTTACTGAGTAATATTTTTTAGATTCCTTCATTTTATATGGATACATGGATGTATCTCTTGAGAATTTCTGGGCATTTTGATTCTATAGTGCTCATCTGAAAATAGCCAGATGGGTCCTACTAGCTTGCAGTATTCAAAATAATAAGTAATATTTTTAAAGGATTTATGAAGACTATAGATATGAACTGTGACAAGCTTAGCTAATTAAAGAAAATGGGGAGTAATTAAAGGGAATTTGTGAATCACTCGGTTTTGAGAACTTTGAGTGTGAACAGCAGCAGAACATCTCACCTGCTTTGTACCTGGGAGGAGTTCATCAGCTGCAGCTCACGGCCCTAGGAGGAGCTGCGCGGCTCACACCTTCACCCGCGTCTCGTAGGGCGTGGATTCCCTCCGAGAACATTCAGGACATCACGGTCAACGTCCACCGGCTGCACGTGAAGCGCAGCATGGGGTGGAAAAAGGCCTGCGACGAGCTGGAGCTGCATCAGCGTTTCCTTCGTGAAGGAAGATTCTGGAAGTCTAAGAATGAGGACCGAGGGGAGGAAGAGGCAGAGTCCAGCATCTCCTCTACCAGTAACGAGCAGGTGAGTCGTGCCTAGGTAAGGAAGGACATGTTAATTCTTATTTTTTAAATGAGAAAGTCCCCATGTACACTCCTCACTGTAATAAACAGATTTTGCCATTTTTTCCTTTCACACAAACATTTGTGAAGTGCTCTGCGTAAGTAAACCAAAATGGTTCAAATAAATACATAGATGTAGCCATCAGCGACCGTGAGCCTGACTCAGCCGGTGTGGGGAGAGTAGCTGCTCATCTTGATGGAAGGGAGAAGTGTACACACTTCCCACCCGCAGGCCCAGTGCGAGTGCTTTCAACAGAGCCGTGTTTCCTGGTGTCTGGAATAATGTGGTGTTATTTTATAATGCCCACAGCTGAAGGTCACTCAAGAACCAAGAGCAAAGAAAGGACGGCGTAATCAGAGTGTGGAGCCCAAGAAGGAAGTAAGTCTCCCACCTTGCAGTGTCCGGGCGGCAACCAAGAGAGGAGATGTGTTCAGAGTGGTCGAGACAGAGCTGGTGGATGCGTGTGACACTCAGTCACCATCACAGATGACACCCATCGCGCTTTAGCCCCGCCGTCCGGCCGGTCACCATCTCCTGCGCACGGGCTCACTTCCGGTCTCCTCAGCAGCCGCTGAGCACAGTTTGGCTAAGTGGGAAGGGCGTGTTGCTGCTTATCCTGAAATTTTTTCATAGCATTATTAAAAACAAAGAACTTACCCAATAAATCAGTTATGCCAACATTCAAAAATTGAAGGAGACTATGGTTACGCTCAGCTATTTAAAATTATATAAACTGTTCATGTTTTAAAACTGTAAATCTGAGTACATTCCAACCACATATTCAGTGAGAAATGGTTTAGGATTTTAGGAAATTTGTTAATCTAGTCCAAAGAAGCGGGTTGATAATGATTTTATATTCTCTATAACAAAATTTTTTGTTTGTTTAGAAAGCAAAACCCTTAATATTAATGTATAATGAAATTATAAGTGAAGCTTTTTTTTTTGCGGTACCGGGGATTGAATCCAGGGGCATTTTACCTCCGAGCTACACCCCCGGCCCTATTTTTTATACTTTATTTTGAAACCGGGTCTCACGAAGTTGCGGAGGGCCTCACTAAGTAGAGAGAGAAGGGAGAGAGAGGTGAGGCTGGCCGTGAACCTAGATCCTCCGGTCTCTGCCTCCCAAGTACTGGGATTACAAGCGTGCTCCACCACGCCCGGCTCCAATAAGTGAAACTTTTTAAAAGAATTCTTATAGCCATTTGCTGCCTGTTTTTTTTCGTTCAGCGGTTGGTTTGGGAGGGAACTTGCTCTCAATTGTGGTACATACATTCAACAAGATACCATCTGAATTACACATTTTAGCACCATTTACGTTTCTTGCTGAATTTTTATCCTAAGAGGAGCTGTTGTTGAAAGAGTGACTTACAGTGCCTTGCTTCGCATCTCAACACTCTCCTTCCCTTTAGGAACCAGAGCCCGAAACGGAAGCGGTCAGCTCCAGCCAGGAGATCCCCACCATGCCGCAGCCCATCGAGAAGGTGTCGGTGTCGACGCAGACCAAGAAGTTAAGTGCCTCTTCCCCCAGGATGCTGCACCGGAGCACCCAGACCGCTGGTGATGGCGTCTGCCAGAGCATGTGCCACGACAAGTACACCAAAATTTTCAATGACTTTAAGGACCGCATGAAATCAGACCACAAGCGCGAGACGGAGAGAGTCGTCCGCGAGGCTCTGGAAAAGGTAAGGCCGCTGCGGGCGCCATGCCGGACCCATCTCCTCCATGACAGTCTAGCTAATAAGACTCTTCTTACCGAGTTTTTACACACGTTAATGAAACAGTACCGCCGCAGTAGTCGCCGTGGGAAGTTGTTGAGAGGAGGTGGTCTGGAAAGTTCCATGGGTTAACTTTGGTTTTCATTTCAGCTGCGTTCTGAAATGGAAGAAGAAAAAAGACAAGCTGTAAATAAAGCCGTAGCCAACATGCAGGGTGAGATGGACAGAAAATGTAAGCAAGTCAAGGAGAAGTGTAAAGAAGAGTTTGTAGAAGAAATCAAGAAGCTCGCAACGCAGCACAAACAGCTAATCTCTCAGACCAAGAAGAAGCAGTGGGTAAATCACACTATTCTCTCAGTCTTGTTTCTCAAACTACCGCAGGTACATCCAGCAGCGCGATTCCTGAGATAAGATCTATGAAGTTTGCCAACTCTAATTTTTAAATTTTTATTAAAAGTCCTATAATCTCTCAACTGCAGATCCCAAGTCACTGAGTACCACTCAGGGTTATTTTATGAAATCGAGATTATAATGCTTTAGTACATAACACAGTACGCACACTTAATTTATATAACTTTTCCATTTATGCAAATATTTTATTTGGGAAAAGTGGCCCTTTTAGCTGGTGCCTTCTGATATTTACATATCCAAGTTATGAAATGGCAGATGTAAGTATCATAACAGTAAATCAGAGATTTCCCTGCCCCTACTATTTATACAGTAGAGTTTTTAAAGATATGAATGACTTTATATTGATACCATCTCAGTGGTCTCCAACTACACTTCCTTTGACACGGTAAGAGTGTCACTTGTGAGTTTTGTCCTCACCCAGGGGCGACGATCCTGAACACACATGAGCCTGTACGAGGCTCGTCGCCGGGCGCTCAGAGCACTGCCGGGGAGAGTCTCGCTCCTACCGCCCTGACTTAACGTGGCTGCGATTCCTATGGCTTTCTGAATAGTGTTTTATGCTAATTTATTTTTAATTCTTCATTTTACCCAGCCTTCATGATGGAAAGATTCCTTAAGTACATATAAAGTAAACTTTTCATTAAAGAAATAAGCATTAGAAAGTATGAAAAAGATTTGGCAACAAGAATAAAGGGAACAGCATAGAATTTAGACGAATATATAGAGAGAGAACTTGGTAGGAAACACCGGTAAACAGTGAAATGACTATCACAGGTTGGGAATCAAGGTGTGCTCAAGATAACAACAGAAGCAGAGGCCAAAAGCCCGCGCCTGTAGTAATTCTGTCTCCACAGAGCCTGAGAAAGCTCACAAGCAGACACTGCGTGTAGGAGAAGAAATCCCTGTAAGTTTACAAACGGATCAAAGGAATTGGGAGGAAGAGGCTAGAATGAGGAATCATAATACTGCTTTTTATAACGCTTTACCGTCATGAGACGGCTAAAATGGGTATTTTTACCTTTTCTTTTTAAGACAAGGCACTTGAGGCTTAGGACAGTAAACAGAGTGATTTAAAAACCTAGTTAATGGAGCAGGAGCCCTCTTCTCAAGTCAGGCTCCACAGCCCAAGCTGTTCTCATTAGACTGTCTTTTACCCCATTGTGAGAGAGAGAACAGGGTTCTAGGGCGGATGCCACAGACAGCTTTGAGAGGCAGGGGAGGAACGCGAGGCCCCAGGGGCGTCTGCAGAGCAAGAGGTGGGGGGAGAGAATGAATGGAGCGTGCTGCTTACGGTACTCTTTAAAGTTGTAGAAACTAAGACAAAAGTTAATTAAACTTAGACTGAGGTCACTTGACCAGTTGCTGGCACAGGCCCAAATTCTAATCCCAGTCTAATCCCATCTGACTCATCCAAGCTGTTTCCAAAATTAAACACGCTCTCCGTACCTTTCTGACCGAAGTTACCGACAGCAAAATCACAAGAGTCGAAATATTAATTTTAACAGATAGCACAAAATACAACAATCAAGAAGAACACTAGAAGGAAGAGTTTTGGAGGCCAAATGTAGCTGTTGTCGCAGGGTCCTGCCCCAGGACTCTGACCAGCCATCAAACGTGCAGCTGTATGTGGGGGTCAGTGTGCATACGTACGCGGGAATCTATCTAGAACTTCCGCCTCTCTGCTCACCCACTGTCAGGGGTTCCTCTCCAAAGCCGGCCTCTCATTTTGCTCCCCATCCCTGTCCATACTCACTAGGGCTGTCTTTTATGACAGGACCCCAGCTTGAAACTTGGTTTTTACTTTTTTCTGTGGTTTCTTCCCCCATGACCAAACAGTCCAGCCCCAGTACTATGAACTTCTGGACCCACAGCACTCTTGGGGAACGGGGCCTGAGTACTGTGGGGTGTTTACCAGCATCCCAGGCCTCTACCCACCAGTAGCGGCTCGTCCTCCATGTGGTGACGACCTAGAGCTGCTCCAGGGCAGGGATGGAGCTCAGGCACAGCGCTCGTCAGTGGTGTGTGAGCCCTGGGCTTGATCTGCAACACAAAAGAAAAACAAGGTGTCTTCAGACATTGCCAAGCGAGATGGAGCGTGGGACTCGATCACTGGGTTTGAGGTCACACGTCACGCGAGCTCAGTGGTGAGGTAGTGGGGACAGGCTGCACTGCCTCCAAGGAGAAACGGGAAGAGTGGGACTGGGAATTGCATGGTCGCTCAGGCAGTTCCCTTAAGGAGGAGTTTATGAGGGAGCAGAGCAAGAGGGGTGGCAGCTGACAGCGATGCGAGGGCAGGAGCTCTTCAGCAAAGAGCAATGGTGGCGGCGTGTGTGTGGTGGAGATGCACAAGCGCCGAGGTGGTGCCGGTGAGCTCACACGTGCCGACACCAGACACACGCTGCAGCCTCGATGGGCTGCGGTTTTAACCGGTGTCTCACGCGCATGCTGTCGAGTCCTAACAATGGCGCCTTGCTTCCGCCCGCAGTGCTACAACTGTGAAGAGGAGGCCATGTACCACTGTTGCTGGAACACGTCCTACTGCTCCATCAAGTGCCAGCAGGAGCACTGGCATGCGGAGCACAAGCGCACCTGCCGCCGGAAGAGATGAAGCCGGCCCCGCACCCACGCTCACTTCTCAGACACAGCGGTTTTTGTTTCCAAGAAGCCAAAATTGTTTAGAATTTGCTTCCCATTTTGCACCAGCCTTTAAACACTTTTCGTGAAGAAATTTTGCACAGTAGTTTAAATCTTTTGTTAATGCTCCTCCCGAGTTTTTCAGGGGGTTGAAGTAACATCAGTGGAGGGTATTATTTTAAATGAATTTTAATTGAGAATTTGTTGCATTTTCAGCAAATTTTAAAACATTTTTAGGTTTTACAGAGATTTTAACCTTTAAACAACAGATCTTTAAAAAAACAGCAGGTGAATTCAAGTGAGTTTAACAAAGAAACATTTAGAATAGATCTGAATGTAAGAACTACAGAACTGTTTCAGAAATAAAACATACTACCTTGATGTGACATTTATTTCTTAACCTTGTTGAGCTGGTTTTGTTCAGCTTGATTTACTGTTAAAAGGCATTATCTGTTGGTTATGCCAGTGGGTATGTGATTGAATTTAGGGAACAGGGTTGACACAGCAGGACTAGTCCTGCGTATTTTTTCTTAAATATTTCCCAATTGTGTTTTTCATTATTTCTTTTCAATATATAACTTTTATAACAAATTATTAGCTTTGATCTTGTAGTTTAAAATTGCAGGGAACTGGGGTAATCTTTTACTGCGCTGGATCTTAGAGAAAATATTTAAATTTTAAAGTTTGCACATTTCATCTTTGTCCTAACATGAGTGCTTGTAACGAAATCAACAACAAAAATAAAAGCCAAAAACTACCTTTATCCATACGTGAAATTCTAGATGAGGCATACAAATTTCTTTACCACTTCCCTTCCCTCCCCAAGTCCCATCCTAACTGCCTAGTACCTGGTGTCACTCCTGTGTGTAAGTTCACACAAGGAGAGAGAGCACTTACGTTTCACAGAAGCCGTTATGTTGGTAGTAATGGGCCACGGCCTACTAATGAACTCCATCACTGTATACAGAATGAAGAATAATGCATGTTAATTTTCTTGTATTAAAGATGCCGTGATTTGTAAAAAGTCTGTATTTTGCGGAATGTCTGGATTAAGAAGCATTACCAATAGGAATGGATCGATAGTTGAATAATGTTTTTTTATGCATAGATATATAAAATACAGCCAGGAAAACTTAAAAATTACTTTTCTTTAAAAATATCTCGCAATTTATGTTTTTTTTTTTCTTTCAAAGACTGATCTTAGACCAAGTCAAATTCCCATTTATCGTTTAGTTCTTTTTTGGGAGGTTAGAGAAATAATTTGTAAATATTTATTTAGACCTTTGATATTTATTAAAGCAATTACTCACAACGGAAGTGGAAGAATCCGGAGGAAAGCCTTTTAAAAAGTTTTCTCCAGGTTTGTCAGGGTCACTCTAAAATGAAATGTCAAAGTCTTCTGTGAAATGCCATCCGCCCACCCGCAGTGCTGATGCAGATGGTAGTGACACGAGTCAATCGACAAACTACTGCCCAATGGCGCACACTGCTTCCTACAAACGACTCGGCAGCCTCTCTTCATACAACGTACCTGATGCGCGCGGTCCCTCCTCGTCGCTGTGTGATTGGTCGGCGGCGCCGAGAGGGATGTCCTAACCAAGAACACTTACCCTTCTTTGGTTGTTTTCCAAGTTTTAAAACTTCGATCCACCCCTATGAGAGCAAGTCATTGTGGGAATATTTTTGGTGTAAAATCATTCCAGAGTGTGTAATATTTAAACTGATAGCTGCATGAAAGTGAGATTCGTGTTACTTTGGCTTTTTTGTCTCTGTTGACACGGTTGCACATTTCCAAGTTACTACAGCGTGAAAACTGTGTGTTTAAAAAAAAAACAAAAAACAAAATTAAAAAAAAAAAGAGATCGTGGCCTGGTTTTGTAAAAGTTTTAGGTACAATTACAATTGATTGTTTTAGGAACCATTATTAAAAATTTTCTGCAAATCATAAAGCTATATCGAGGTGTTGAGCTTAGCCACTATGCACATTGTAATTACCCATCGTGGCTGTCCAGTTCTATGATGCATTCTGGCATTTTGTAAGCTGCTCTGACTAGCAATATATAGATTCATTTAATGTGTTAACATTGGTTAATAAATGTATTTAAAAAAAAACAGTGGCTTTAATAAGTTGTTGATTTAGTCCACTCCCCTATGCCAAACACAACACACTGTACCTAAACGCTGATCAGATACCCTGGGCCGGTCATGGGTGACTGTTTAACTCTCCATGAAGTCAGGGTGTTAGACATTTAAATTGGATTTACTTTCACCAGCACTTGGAGGATGCAATGGTGATGTAAAAAGGAGGAGGAGAGTGGCAGCGCTCAGAAGCAAGACCAGCGGAGGCTTCTCTGCCCCTTGTCTCTACTGGTCGCCATGGTAGGGAGGCATTAGTATACAAAAGGACTAGGTCTTAGCACCAGCGCTAACCCACCTTCACTTCATTAGGTGTGAAAGCTAAAGTCCCACTAACTGTAGAATGCAGACAGTTCCCACAGTCTTCGTTTTGCTAAGTCGAGTTTTCTTTTCTTTTTTTTTTTTTATTTGGTGGTACTGGGGATTTAACCCAGGGGCATTCTACTTCCTGGTTACAACCTCCAGCCCTATTTTTTATTCTTTACTTTGAAACAGGGTCTAAGTTGCCGAGGCCTCACTAAGTAGCTGAGGCTGGCCGCGAACCCGGATCCTCTGGTCTCAGCCTCCCAAGTACTGGGATTACAAGCGTGCGCCACCACGCCCGGCTGCTAAGTCGAGTTTTCTAAGCAACTGACCTCCTGGTCCACATAGCCCTAAGTATTAAAACTGGGTTCAAAATGGCTTTCCCAATGAACAAACACTCCACAGGTATAAACCCCTATCTACATAGGTATCACTAAAAACAGCATCTGATCTGAGAGGAAAGGGGCCTTTCGGAAGACAGACAACACAGCTTCTGTAATTGGGCAGTCCAGATTGAAGGAGTGACACGAGTGGATTAGTAAACAGCTGGTCACACCCCAGTATTTAACACGTGAAGGCAGGAAATTGCAATTAGTATAGCAAAGCAAGAGCCTGGGTCTGGCTACTCGGACAGAGTAGACAGGTAAAGATAGAATGATATAACAACTCATTCAGACCTGTGTGGTTATATGAGTGGCAGAGCCATGTCTCAAACTCAGGTCTGTTTGACTGCAAAGCTCATTTTTTAAACCTTTATGCTAGGCCGAAATACCTAGGTAGAAAACCAATAAACATTTGATATTTGTCCATGTTGTCGAGTTCAATTCACTGAGAATTAAATTTAGCATCTTTCCCTGCCTCGAGTCACCTTGCCAACCAGTTCACGAGATGCCTATTTCAATTCAGGAACCGGCACCCTCCACATCACTCAGACTAGACCACTGTGTGATAAGTGAGGCCTTTGCCTGTGCCTTCTTGGCCGTTCACAGACTGGCCAACGAGATCCCCCGGAGGGCTTATTAACCTCGCTCCAGTCCCCCCCAGCATCTGCATCGCTAACAAGCTCCAACTCATAGAAAAATAAAAGCAGTGGGCCCTTTCCTGGAAACTGCACATGAAATTACATGCAGAAGACAACCCGCATAAAATTCTACAGATTCCTAAGGCCAACAATGACCTTGGCTCTCAGGTTAAGAATTCTTGCGCCAAGCCAGGTGTGGTGGCGCATGCCTGGGATCCCAGTACTGGGGAAGCAGAGACAGGAGGATTGAAGGTTTGACGCCAGACTCAGCAACTTAGCGAGACCCTGGGGGAGCCAAAATAGTGGTAGGGAGACAATTACCGTAGTCTAGATCAATCCTCTTGAACTTTCCTGTGCACCCAGGTCACCTGAGGACTTAGTCAAAATGCAGAATTTGATCTAGAGGGGCTGATACTCTGCCACTTCTCATAAACTTCCAGGGGAGACCGATTCTGCTGGCCAGAGACCACACAGAGGCCAGGTCTTACAGGTGTGGACAATCACAAAAGCTTTAAATACTAATGCACTGAATTATAAGTCCCATAAAGCAATGCTGTTAAAACATCATGTGAGGCATGTATGGAACTAATTTTTCTAGTAGCCATATTTTATTTATTTTTTATTTTTTGTGGCACTGAGGATTGAACCCAGGGGCATTCTACCGCTGAGCTACACCCCCAGCCCTATTTTGTTTTTATTTTGAAACAGGGTCTCACTAGGTTGATGAGAATCTCACTACTTGCTGAGGCTGGTCTCGAACCTGCGATCCTCCTATCTCAGCCTCTCAAGTACTGGGATTACAAGCGTGCACCACCATGCCTGGCTCTAATAGCCATATTTAAAAAGTAAAAAGCAGATGAAATTAATGTTAACACATCTTAACCTTATATAAAGCATTATCATGTCAATAAGTAATATAAAACTATTAATGATAGTGTACCTTCTTGTTTGCTACTAAGTCTTCAAAATCTAATGAGTATCCTGGTCTTTCAACACTTCTCTAAACTGTGCTGTGAGTTCCTATTGAATGTTTCTTGTACAGGGAGACCATCTTTCACAATGGATTTTTTTTTTTTATATATACTGGGGATTGAATCCAGGGGCATTTTTCCTCTGAGCTACACCTCCAGCCTTTTTTATTTTGAAACAGGGTTTTGCTAAGTTGATGTGCTCATCTGCCAGTGGTCCGTTGGCTACCCATATTGAACATCCGACAAACAATAGCTCTGCACCTGCCCTGTCCGCGGCTTACCTGGAGTAGGTATTCAGATGGCAAGTGTGTACTAGAGTACTCACACCATTCCCGAGAGCTGAAAAAGAAAAAATCATTCAGTTCTTGCCAGAGTCTGTGTGTGCCTGAAGGCAGGCTTCTGATGTTTCTGTTTCAGATTTAAGAGCTTACAAATCATATAGCTAGCCGGGCAGGGTGAAGGCGCTTGCCTGTCATCCCAGTACTTGGGAGGCTGAGACAGGAGGATCACAGGTTCGCAGCCAGCCTCAGCAATTTAGGCGCTCCGCAACTTAGTGAGACCCTGTTGCAAAAAATTTAAAAATTGGGCTGGGGGTGTAGCTCAGAGGTAGACTGCCCTGGAGTTCAATCCTCAGCACCAACCATAACAAAACACACAAATCAGACAGCTAACAGATTCTAACCACATTTTAATTAGCCTGGAGCGGGATCCTAAGTCCCTCCGCAGTTCCACGGGGCAGTTCGAAGACCCTTGTAGGTTGTTTAGTTCAAATCCTTAACCTCAGACGGGAGAGAGAACTGAGAGCCCGCAGGAAGGTCTGTCGTATGTGATGACATGGATGAACTTTGAAGGCGAAGGACAGGCAGAGTCCCCCCTCGGCCCCACCTGGGATGAAGCTGACACGAGGCAGACAGGAGAAAAGCGTGCACCTTTCAGGCACCTGTGGGGCCCTTGCCAGGAAATGAAGACGCAACACTGGCCAAACCAAATGCTTTTACACCAACTTGAATAAAGACAGGCAAATGTGGGAAAGTTAACTATATGGGGAGGCGAAAGGAGAACTTTTAAAACAGAACAAAACAAAAACAAGATCTAACTGGACAAAATTCTCTTGGCTGTGACTCCCTGTTGAAGAACATTTCTTCGTTCCTCCAGGGAGGAGTAAACCAGGGGCATTTTACCTCTGAGCTACACCACCAGCCCTTTTTATTTTAAAACAGAGGTTCGCAAAGTTGCTGAGGCTGTCCTCAAACCTGCGATCCTCCTGTCTCAGCCTCCCAAATACTGGGATTACGGGCGTGTGCCACCATGCGAGGCTCACTATGGAAGTTTTAATCTCCTACTTTCAGGAGGAAAAGGGAGATGAGAATGCCCCTCTTGTATTAGCTGTCTTTCATATTTTGGGCTGGTATATTCTACGCACTCTTCAAGGACATTATATTAAGTGAAGTAAGGCAGCTACAAAAAGCCAAACACTGTACGATTCTACTTAGAGGAGGTATCTAAAATAGTTAAACTCATAGAATCTGAGAGAACTGTGGTTGCCAAGGGCTGGGGGGAGGGGAGAAGGCGAGTGGCTAATGAATGGGCATGAAGTCTACATCATGTGAGAGGAATACGTTCTAGAGACCAACTGTACGACTTTGTTTCTAGTCACAATACTGTGCTGCTCACTTAAGGTTATTAAGAGGGTAGATCTTAGCTGGGTATGGTGGCAGATGCCTATAATCTGAATCCTTGGGAGGCTGAGACAGGAGGATTGCAGGTTTGAGGCCAGCCTCAGCAACTTAGCAAGGCTCTCAGCAACCTCGCGAGACCCTGTTTCAAAACAAAACAAAAAACGGCTGGGGAGTGTAGCTCAGGGGTAGAATGCCCCCAGGTTCAATCCTCAGTACCAATAAATAAATAATTAAAACAGGGTAGATCTCATATCAAGTAACAAAATAAAATTTAAAACAAAGGCAGAAACAGGGCCTGGTGGGGCACGCCTATAACCCTAGTACTTGGGAGGCTGAGACAGGAGGATCACAGGTTGAGGCTAGCCTCAGCAACTTAGCGAAGCTCTTAGCAACCTAGTGAGACCATTTCATAATAAAAAATAAAATAGGGCTGGGCATGGTGGCGCACGCTTGTAATCCCACTACTTTGGGAGGCGGAGACCGGAGGATCCAGGTTTGCAGCCAGCCTCAGCTCTCTCTCGCTCTCCCTTTCTCTCTCTCTCTCTCTCTCCTTAGTGAGGCCCTCCGCAACTTCGTGAGACCTGGTTTCAATATAAAGTATAAAAAAATAGGGCTGGGGGTGTAGCGCTGAGATAGAACGCTCCTGCGTTCAATCCCTGGTACTGCAAAAAATAAATAAATAAATAAAATAAATAAAATAAAATAAAATAGGGCCGGGGGTGTAGCTCAGAGGTAGAATGCCCCTGGGTTCAATCCCTAGTACCACCATAAAAAAAAAAAAAAGATGGAGAGCCCGGGATTCTCATACATCGCTGACAGGAATGTAAAATGGCGCGGCTGCTCTAGAAGAGTTTAAAATTTGTGAAGCACAGTGGACCATGTCATCCCGCCATCTCACGTCTAGGTATCTACCTAAGGGAAAGGAAAACATATGTCCACACACAGACCCACGCACAAATGACCACAGCAGCATTAACTCGCGAGAGTCAAAGAGTAGAACCAGCCCAGACGTCCATCCACTGGTAGCTGGATAAGCAAAATATGGTCTATACGTATTAAACAATGGAAAATTATTTAAGCTTTAAAAGGAAGGATTTATGTTTGTTTGTTTTGGTGGTACTGGGGATTGAACCCAGGGGCATCTACCTTGAGCTACACCCCCAGCCCTTTTAAATTTTTTTTTTTTTAATTTTGAAACAGGGTCTCACTAGGTTGCTGAGAGTCTCACTAAATTGCTGAGGCTGTCCATGAACCTGCAATCCTCCTGTCTCGGCCTCCCAAGTCCTGGGATTCCAGGCGTCCACCACCACACCTGGCAGGAAGGAAATTTTGACAGGGGAGAGCATGGATAGACATTGAAGACATTCTGCTAAGAGAAAGAAGCCAGCCATAGAAGACTACATGTTGCATGACTGCACTACTATGAAAGTTCCAGAATAAGTGAATCTGTAGCCAATGGAAGTAGAGGAGTGGCTGGCTGGAGCTGGGAAGGTGGGCACCTGCTGGGTGGGCTGGGCAGTGACTGCTAGTGGGCACAAGTTTCTCTCTTTGGAGACATGAAAACATTCTAATGTGAGATTGTAATGATGCCTGCACACCTCTGAATATACAAAAAAAATTAATTGTATACTTCAAATGGGTGTGATATGTGAGTTGGATTTCAATCAAGATATTTAAACACAAAGGATGAGTGGCCAGGCAAAGCGGCGCACACCAGTAATCCCATCTACTCAGGAAGCTGAGGCAGGAGGAGCTCAAGTTTGGGGTCAGCCTGGGTAACTTCACAAGATCCTGTCTCAAAATAAAATTTTTTAGCCAGGCATGGTGGCGCACGCCTGTCATCCCAGTACTTGAGAGGCTGAGACAAGAGGATTGCAGGTTCATAGCCAGCCCCAGCAACTTAGAGAGGTCCTCTGCAATACAGCAAGACCCTGTTTCAAAATAAAAATAAATAAAATAGAGCTGGAGGTATAGCTCAGAGGTCGAATACCTCTGGATTCAATCCCCAGGATCACAAAAGAAAAATTTTTTAAATGGACTGGTGATACAGCACAGTGGTAGAGCACTTGTCTAGTGTGTGTGAGGTCCTGGGCTCAATAGGCCCTGGTATTGAAAAAAAAAAGAATTCTGAAATGAATTTACAAATAGGTATCAAATAGGCCTGTTTATAAGCAACAATCAAATTTCACAAGACACAATTTGCATTTCTATGGACAAAGATAATTGGCCTTATTACCGGTTTTCTACAATTTATGGTTGTGAAGTAGCTCAAAGGCAGCAGAAACAGAGATAACCTGGATGGTGAGCTCTATCAGGCAGCCTGTCATCTTTACCATTCAAAAGCCATTCATAGCCAGGCGTGGTGGCGTACACTTGTAATCCCAGTACTTGGGAGGCTGAGACTGGAGGATCCGGGTTTGCGGCCAGACTCAGCTACTTAGGCCCTCTGTAACCTAGTGAGACCCCGTTTCAAAATAAAGAATAAAAAATAGGACGGGGGGTGTAGCTCAGAGGTAGAATGTCCCTGGGTTCAATTCCCAGTTCCTCAAAGAAAAAAAAAAAAAAGCCATTCACGAGCTGGGGCTGTAGCTCATGGTACAGCACCTGCCTAGCATGTGGGAGGCCCTGGGTTCAATCCCTGCACTGCAATAAACAAACACCCCAAAACAAACTTTTACATCATTTCCTGACAAGCTTATTAATCCAGTAGTTCAAGGAATATGGTCTGTTCACAGAAAGAGAAATTCAAATGACTTTTAAAAATATCTTTTAAATGCTTAACTTAGCCTAGCATGGTGACACATGCCTGTAATCCTAATACTTGGGAAGCTGAGACAGGAGGATTGCAGGTTTGAGACCAGCCTCGGCAACGTAGTGAGATTCTCACAGAAACCTAGCAAGACCCTGTTTCAAAATAAATAAATAAATAAAAAGGGTTGGAGGTATAGCTCAGAGGTAGAATACCCATGGGTCCAATTCCCAGTACTAACAGAAAAAAAGCTCTATTTTACTAAGAAATGCAAAGTCAAAGAATTCCAGTACCATTTCTCACATGTCATATTAGTGAAAATATAAAAGTAGAGCTCTTTCTGTTGGTGAAGTGTTTCTGGTTTAGTTAAAAAATGAAACTACTGTGGGATATTTTCTGGCAGTATCTGTCAACATTACAGATGTCTTTACCCCTTGGGTCACCATTCCTACTTCTGGAAATCCATCCATCAGACTTGCTTGCCCATGTATGAAATGAGCTCTGTGCTGTCAAAACAAAAGTGGATTGTTGACAACAGAAGAAGGGAAAGACTTTGTGCCATCAATAGGGACTGTTGGGTACCCAGCCAAAGTTATACTACCCCCCTTTTTTTGCAGTACCGGGGATTGAACCCAGGGGCATTCTACCTCCAGGCTACACCCCCAGCCCTATTGTTTATTATTCATTATTTTGAAACAGGGTCTCACTAAGTTGCGGAGGGCCTCACTAAGTAGCTGAGGCTGGCCACGAACCTGGATCCTCTGGTCTCAGCCTCCCAAGTATTGGGATTACAAGTGTGCGCCACCATGCCTGGCTCCCCCCCCCCTTTTAAGGTAGATATCCAAGATATACTTTAAAGAAACCAAGGTGCAGAATAGATAGTACACTACCTTTGGTATTAGAAGGGGAGGGTAAAAATACATACATACATACATACATACGTATGTTCATAATTGGTTTGTATTCACATAAACACTGAAAAGATACACCAGGAAACAGCACAAATCATTAACTATTCCAGGCTTTAGGGAGGGGGCACAAGATCAGAAACCTAACTTCACAATGAACACTTTACATACCTTACGCATTTGGACCATGTGACTAGATTACCTATTCAAACCATTACATTTTGCAAAGAAACAATGATTTGGCTTTTACAAACAACCCAGGCAGTAAATGCGGAGATACTGACAACCAGGCAGCAGCGATATTTTCCTGTTTTCACCATTGTTAATAATATCATTCACAGCCTAAGAGTCCTAGACATCTTCGGATGATGGATCGCAGCTGTCCATTTCTTTTTTTTTTTTTTTTTGCGGTACTAGGGATGGAACCCAGGGGCATTCTACCTCTGAGCTCCACCCCCAGCCCTATTTTTTATTCTTTATTTTGAAACAGGGTCTCACTAAGTTGTGGAGAACCTCACTAAGTAGCTGAGGCTGGCCGCGAACCTGGATCCTCTGGTCTCAGCCTCCAAAGTACTGGGATTACAAGCGTGCGCCACCACGCCCGGCTGCGGCTGTCCATTTCTTATGAGTGTGTTATTTTTTCCATTACTAGACTACTTGCGTTGGGCAACCTTGTACTTCTGTGAACCCCATTCTAATCTCTAGTCTCCAGAACTTTAAATATAGCATGGATTTCCTAAACACCATCAGACACTCATTGTGTCCTTATTTTCTGAAAGCCAAGGAGCCAGTGCAACCTGTGGTTGAGCTGAGAATTTGTAGAATGGAGATGGCTCAAAGGAAAGACTGGAAAAACAGAGGGGGTGCCTCCAAAGCAGAACTAGGGGGTGATGGGAAGGAGATCTCCTTATAGAAATGTACTCCAAGCAGGGCGTGGTGGCACATGCCTGTAATCCCTGTACTTGAGAGGCTGAGGTAGGAGGATGGCAGGTTCACGGCCAGCCTCAGTGACGTAGGGAGACTCTGTTTCAAAACAAAAAACTAAAAAAAGGGCTGGGAGTATAGCTCAGAGGTAGAATGCCTCTGGGTTTAATCCCCAGGACCGCACCCACACATACTCACAAAGAGCTGAGCGTGGTGGCATATGTCTGTAATCCCAGTACCTGGGAGACTGAGACAGGAGGATCGCAGTTTCAAGGCCAGCCTCAGCAATTTATAGCAAGGTCCCTCAGCAATTCAGTGAGACCCTGTTTCAAAATGAAAAAATAAGGCTGGGGGTGTAGCTCAGAGGTACAATGCTTCTGGGTTCAACCTCTAGTACCCTTCCCCCCCCCCAAAAAAAAGAGATGTACCCTCCATTAGTCTTCCTTTTACATAATTAAAACATTCAACATGCTAATACCTGAATGCTTGACTTGGTCTTAATTATTCACATTATAGAAGATTCCAGATATTCCTTTGCTTACCTTGAAAGAGTGACAAAATTAGACACCTACAGCGAATCTGCGTGCCTCTGCTGACAGACTATTAATCAGAAATTCAGAATAATTCTGAACTGCGATGTGGGAAAAAGAAGTCTGAAAATTGGGGGGGGGGGTTCTACTCTTGCTCTTAGGAGATCCCAGAGCTGAACCACAGTCCTGTTTAATATGGTCCTCAAGCCCCAAGACAACTCAGTGAAGAAACAGGGACCCTGGGCTAGACAGGGGTCCTGGTGGGTCTCTCCCGCCCCAGAGCCCCATCACCTTGACAGATTGCCACCGCTCACCTGTACATAGAAGCATCACCAGGCCCCAAACCATCCTAAGATGATCTCCCATTTTCTATCGACTTGAAGAAACAAAGATCTCACTACCTTTCTGTACAGTTCCAGCTCCTCCAAGGAAGTCTTATTTTGAAACAGGGTCTTGCTATGTTGTTGAGGCTGGCCTCAAGCCTACAATCCTCCTGTCTCAGCCTCCCAAGTACTAGGATGACAGGCGTGTGCCCACACACCTGGCTGCTAAGGGTACTTTTATAATTAAAGTTGGGCTAAGGCAAGTGTGAATCGTGTACAATGAACCTACCTTGGCTATGGATAAGAGGGGGAGGATTCCAGGAAGCGGGGACGTTTTGGGACAGATGGGCAGCCCTGAGGAGAACTTCTGTCTCTCCACTGATTGTCATGGGCAGGATGTGGTGGCACAGGAGCGGCCACCTGGGATTCGAATCCAGGCTCTAACATTCATTCAGAAATGTGGAAGTGTGTCTTTGTTGGTTTGACCCACAGGTGCCAACTGATTCACTCCCCTTATTCCTCTTCCTCCAATATCCTCCAGCCTCTGTAATTAAATTTAAGATATCTGAAATCTTTTTCTCTTATCAATAGTAAGGGGGAAATGTGCTTAAATGGGTGTTAGCAGCCTGATAATATTTGGTAAGACTAAAGAACCATGTATGCTGGGGAGCGGGGAATGAGTTTTTGTTGTTTTGTCTTGTTACTGGGGATTGAACCCAGGGGCATTCTACCTCTGAGCCACACTCCCAACCCTATTTTATTTTATTTTTATTTTGAAACAGGGTCTAAGTTGCTGAGGGCCTTGTTAAGTTGTTGAGGCTAGCCTCGAACCTGCTATCCTCCTGTCTCGGCCTCCCAAGTACTGGGATTACAGGCAGAGCTAAAAATGAGATCCTCACCAGCATTTAGTCATCTCCTATCATTTTAGAGACAGAAAATACTGCTTTGTGGCAGAACCGAGACCAGATCTGAGTCTGACAGGCGGAGCTGAGCACTGCCCCTTAGATGAGCTCACAGTCCTGGTCTCTGCTACACTCAGCATCCCTGGATTCCCCCAGGATTTATCCCCAGCATCTACCAGTGGTTGGGGTTCAAATATTTGACTGAATAAATAAAAAATACAGAACTGGAAATTTGATTGGTTTTTTTTAGGTTTGCTATAAAAAAATTTTAGGGTTCAAGAGCTGAGAATAGCTTTTCTACTTTTGAAGGGTTGTAAAAAAACAACAGAAGACTAATGGTTCACAATAGGAACGTTCTATGGAATTCCATGCCTACGCCCATATGTAAAGTTGGACTGAACTAGAGCCGCACGCACGTCGTTGAGGGTTGCCGGACGCTGTATTTGTGCTCCCTCATCTGCAGCTAGCAGCTGACGTGGAAACCACGTGGCCACAAAGCCTAAAATACTTACGGGGTTGGCTCTGTAGAGAAAGTCTGCCTCCCCTGTCTAATGAGGTTTACACTGAGCTGGCTGCTGTCATCGAGAATGACAGGTGAGCTGGGTGCAGTGGCACACGCCTGTCATCCCAGTCCTTGGGAGGCTGAGACAGGAGGATCGAAGGTTCAAGACCAGCCTCAGCAACTTAGTGAGACCCTATTTCCAAATACAAAATACAAAATAAAATAGGACTGGGTATAAAATAAAATAATAAAGCATGTGGGTGTGTAGCACAGAGGTAAAACACCCCTGGGTTGAATCCCCAGCACCATGAAAATAAAACACAAATAAACAAGGAATGGTTAGTGGTCCTTGCTGCCTTCGCCTGGTATAAATGCCTGTTAACGACTAAGGAGCTAAGGAGCTAACCCAAAGAATCCTAAAAAATTGTCATACCAACTGCATCTTCATGGCGCCGTTTCCATCTCCAGCAAATGTATAGCTGAGGACCAATGACAATGGACGCAGGCCGTCACCTGTTTTAGATTCATGAAACGAACCCATGACAAAAGTGTCAAGTCTACACTGACCTACCGAGCCCTATGAAACACCTGCGATGTGCCTGTTGGCTAGCTGACCCCTACTCCACAAGGCTGAGAACATTTTATGTTTAAGAACTCACTATGGCCGGGCACCGTGGCGCACGCCTGTAATCCCAGTACTTGGGAGGCTGAGACAGAAGGATCGCAGGTTCGAGGACAGCCTCAGCAAGTAGTGAGACTCTCATCAACTAGGTGAGACCCCACCCAAAAAAAAATCCACTATGGCACACTTGCCAGAGATTATTCACACCCAGGTACTTTGAGTTCTTTGGGATCTTTTGAAGCCCCTGTCCCTTCCCAGGGAAAGCTATGATTTCAGCAGAAAGTCAGTTGGATAAAAATCAGAGCAGGTTGAATCGAGCATTACCTAAGAGGTCTGCGGAGGGGACTTGCGGAGACACCCTCCTTTGCACCCAATCAGAGAGGTGCAGCCATAGGGCTCTTCTTCCCTCCACTGCACGGCCCCCAGGTGTGTGCCCACTCCTCCCCAATGGCGCAATAACTTTCTTTCTTCTCCCTTTCTCGGGTCGTTCTGCACCTCCCCTGGGGCCTCCCACTTGGGGGTACACAGTCACGTAGACACCTCCCCCCCAGGGTTCAAACACATTTCCTCTGCTCTGTGCTATGCAACCCAACCGTGCACGGTACCTCACCTTTCCACTCCTCTAGTCTTCTGCCGGCCGCCAATCTGCAAAAATCATTTACCAAGAGGTCTTTGTAGTTAGTGTAGGTAAAACCCGAAATCTCCCAGGCAGTGCAGGAAGCTTGCCTTCCCCTGGAACACCAGATCTAAGTGGGGCTGACCCAGTCACAGCCGGAGAGAGCCAGGTACCTGCTCATCCAAGTGCCAGTCCTGTTTGGTGATGGGGAAGGAGCAGGGACTGGGGTGTTGAGAGCAGCACAGAGCTGAAACCCTTCTAGAATCCCTCAAACAAGCCAGGTGGGCTGGTACTGTTGACCACCCAGAGACGACGTCAGCACAAAATGATAGGTCTGGGACAATCCGAATCCTGTATGATACTTCACAACATTGTTCTTGCTCTGTTCATTCTCTTTGGTACCGGAGATTGAGCCCAGGGGCATCTACCTCCGAGCTCCATCCCCAGCCCTTTTAGTTTTTTTATTTTGAAAACAGGGGTCTAAGTTGCTAAGGGTATTATTATTATTATTTTTTTTTGGGCGGTACTGGGGATTGAATTCAGGGGTATTCTACCTTCAAGCTCCACTCCCAGCCCTATTTTTTATTCTTTATTTTGAAACAGGGTCTAAGTTGCAGTGGGCCTCACTAAGTAGCTGAGGCTGGCCTGGAACCTGATATCCTCCTGTCTCAGCCTCCCAAGTACTGGGATTACAAGCGTGCACCACCACACCCCGCAGCTGAGAGTATTGTTAAGGTGCTGAGTCTGGCCTCAAACCTGCGATCCTCCTGTTTCAGCCTCCCACATACTCGGATTACAGGCATGTGCCACTGAGCCCCGTCACTTACCTTTTTATAAACCAAGTAGGCTGAAGGCCACTTAACCAGACACTGCTTCCCAAAAGATAAAGCCAGAAGAATTCTCAGGTCCTGGGCAAAAGACACAGCTTTGGGTTGACAAATGAATGAAGATAATTTGGGCTGGAGTAGTCAACTTAGTCCCCCCCACCCCCCGACACACAAAGGTCCCCTGGGACACAGCTGGTATAAAGTATCTGTACACAAGTCTCAGGCTTGCCATCTGTCCCAAAAAGTTACCAATAATCTGTACACTTGCAGCAAAGTGTGAACAAATATATTCAGATATATTTAAAAGAATTAAAAAAACATTTCACAAAACATTTGTTTGTCATAGGAATTATTTTTAGCAATAAATGCCCACATCAAAATTTAAACATCATTCCAAGTATGATTATCTGTACTGAGTTACGTGACAAATTATGTAAACAGAGTCGGATACATGTATTTCCCTCTAGGAGTTACCTCCTTCCTGGGATTTTAAGCGGTCTGTCCCAGACATTTTTTTTTCCAGGGTACCAATTAAGAAACTGCTATTTTTTCAGAGCAACAAAAATAAAAGCTTTTATTCGTTCATTTGAATATAAAACAGGCGTTATCACAGATGTACCAAGCGTACCGGTGGTTGAACATACAAGAAGGTTGCTGTCCATTGCACATAAAAATTGTGTTTGTTAACTGTGATCGGCTGAGTACACGGCTTCTCTAACCAGTCACCACACTCTGAAATAACGCTGCTAACATTCAACTGATGAAAGGGACCGGCTCCCTCGGGTAAAGTGTCAAGCAGGATAAATATATATAATAAACAAGCACCATGAAGAATCTGCTCCTGTCCAATTAGGTCTGTGACAATGTTCATTGTGTACCCTCTTTCTGTGCAAGTTGATTACACGGTTTTGGCTGACTTCAAAAAGCACAAGGTCACAAGACAAACATTTTTTTGTTTTTGATTTTTTTTACATTCTGATGAATGATTTATCTACAGTACAATTTCTAATACAGAACGATCCTTCTTTATTGCTGAAACCGGTGGTACTTAAATGTCTCCTTTCCTTTCATTCTTGTACAACCAGACTTCGATCCCAGTCCACCAACTCTTTTGAAAGCTAAACTCTAACCGTCAGAGATCACAGGGTGCAGAAGAGACCTCCTGCTATTAACTGCTTCCACGACCGCACGGCAGCGTTCGCCCTCCTCGGGTGTCAAGTTCACATGGTGAAAGTTTAGCGTGTGTTTGAAGTGACATCTACGATGGTTTTGCGTCCTGCCAGTGGTTGGCAAGTTTTCCTGCACACTGTTTCATAATCGGTACCCTATCTGAAACTTTAAACCTACTTCCCTTAAAGAACGTGTGTGTGTGTGTGTGTGTGTGTGCGCGCGCGCGTATGAAAAGGTCTTTTTGTCTGTGTGTGGTGGGGTTTTCTTTCCCCGCCGTGGGAAGCAGCGGACTGTAGGGATGTGCATCTGAATTATGTCGAGAGATGCTCATATACAGCAATGAGCAAATGATACTTTAAAAATCAGATGGTTTGTGAAGATGGAAAGACGCTTCACAGACACAGGCAAAAAAAAAAAAATTTTTTTTTTTAAAAATGTGCCGCTTAAGTTTTTAAAAAAGAATCAGCCTTAGGACTCAGAAGTCAAACAAAACTCCTCTCTTTGAGCAAAGGGCTTACTGCGGGCTGCGTGTAACAAAGGCCTACAATATAAGAATAATAATTAAAAAAAAGAATCTAAGTTTTGCCCAGCGATAACCTCAGTCATGCATATCTAGTACCGAGAGCCACTGCAGCGTCACGTCGGGGCAATTATAAAATAAATCCATCTTGGATTTCTGATTCTTCCTTCTTGGTTGGATACAGACGGGCCAATTCGATTTAGAAACGCACAGAGGAGCCCTGCAAACTAACGAGTGTGAGAGGCAGCGACAGCAGAGACAGGGACGTGCCCAGCCGCAGGAGGATTGCGTGCGTTAGCCAGAAGGTCATTACGCGTCCCCAGGGAGGGGGGGGTTGCTCGGGACTGAGCTAGGAAATCCCCAGGGACCAGAGGGTCACAGAGCCAGCTGGGTCTTTCAGACGAGGGGACATTACCTAGATGAGTCCCCTTAATGCCATTTTGGACGGTGTGTCCTTTCACGCACTGGCCATCTGGGGTGGGAAGAGGCGGGAATCAACGCGACCTGGGCCAACTGACCACAGAATCTCATTTCTTTTCATACCAAGGACCAAAAAAAAAAAAAAAAAAAGGTGACCCTAGCAAAAATGCTGGAAAAAAAAACTGTGTAATAAATCCTGGCAGCTAAGAACATGGCATGACTTGCCAACCTCCAGCCCCTGAAGTAACGTCGGCATAAACATTCACTGTCGTCCCCACAGCAAAGGAAAATAAAAATAAAAAATAAAAATTAGTGCACATTGAGCTTTTAAATGCCTTCACCATCTTAAGGTGGCAGTCATTCCACCTGCTGGTCTCTGGTTCTAGAAAGGAACCGAGACAGGGCAACCGGCAATCCGTGGATTGCTCACAACGGCAAGGTGTAGGTGAATATGGTGGAGGGCGTACCATGCAGGTGACGAGTTCTGCGTTTAAACTTTTAAAATCTCCTTTTTTTCATTAGTGAATTTATATTTCATATATATATATTTGTTGTGATACTATCCACGCAAGATAATACAACACTTTTTTTATATTAGCAAACATTACAAGACTTTAATATTCTTGAATGTTTTTTTTCTCTTTTATACTTCTAAAGAGATCAAAATAAATTAAACATTTTGTACATAATTACATATCGAGGAAGTTAACTTAGTTTATCTTTTTAGTTTAGTACAAAGATATCTGCAAGATAATTGCCGAAATACACCTTATTTATAATTTCTTCTCATTCTATGCTAGCTTTCAAAGGGCCATAAACTGGCCTCTGATTCCTCAGCATGTTTTCCGACAAAGAAAGTTGCTAAAATCTAATTGGAAGGTGCTAGATGGAAGGTTTTCTCAGACCTCAGTGAATGTTCCAGAAGGGTGAGTTCTAGCAATGGCTTAAATTAGTAACAGATCCATGTCAGTAAGGTTTCATGACACATTAAAACAGAGAAAACAATTCTTTGTCACACTACATAAAATTGTTTTAAAAGAACCCATCTGGAGGGCAGAATATTTTTTTTAATTGCTATTTCGGCTTAACAAAATACCACATTTACGAAGAGAGCACTTATTAATCCAATAATTAAAAAAAAAGAAAGAAAAGAAAGTTTTTGAAATGAACTTCTCCAACAAACCGAAGGCAGTAATCCAAAGTCCTTCTGCGTAAAAATTTCCGCGGTAAATTCACATTTCATCTTCATGCCGGGTGACTGCGTGACCATTCCTCCCCCCCAATCCCTCCACACCAGGCTCCATCCGTCCTGGCGAACCACGTGGCCCTCGCGTCTGCACGTTGCAGTGGACGCCGAGAAAAGTGTGTACGTCCCTAGGAAAGTCCGTGGAAGTCAAGGAAACTACATGTTGTAGGCCACATAGATGGGGTCGAGCTGGTCGGCCAGAAACCCGTCCCGTAGGTGCATCCGCTGCTTCTCCCCACGCGAGTTGATGGGGATAACCCCTATGTCTACCACGACCACCACGCCCACGATCAGGTAGTGTTCCTCCAGGACCACGTTGGTCACTAACGGAACCAGGTCCAGCGCTTCTTGTTCTGACCCGTCCAGCTCGACCACCACCACCAACAGATTTGTCCAGGTGAACACGGCGCTGCAAGACAGAAAAGAAAAAGCAGCGTTATTGGGGGAGGCTTTTATTGAGTGATGCTACCGCTTTTCCAAATGCCCTGCTGGGTTTGGTTCGGATCTGCCCGGGTGCCCCGGACCACTTCTCTTGGCCAGCTTGGCCCTCTGGGTCCACCTCCTGCTGCTGTTTCATAATTGGCTTTCCTGGCTGCAACATCTCCATCTTTTCTACTGGCCTCCTCTCCTCGTGGCTTTGGCCAATATTTCACTGTCTTTGTGGGCGTCTACTTCCATGGCGCAGGGGTCTCTCTCCCCCTCAGCACAGTCTATGTTCCAGATCTTTGTTGCTGCCTAGAGAGTTGCAGAGCACGGTGAGCCCCCTTCCTGCATCTGCCCTCAAAGCAACTCCGCGCCTTTGGCTTCTAGCTCCCAGCTCTGTGGCTGAGCATGCGCATGTGGTAGCAGAATGACCTGCTAGCCCAGCGCTCCCTGGATCTAATTATTCCCCCATGAGGATGCTCTTAGGCATGGCTCATGTGTGAGCAGGCCAATGCCAGCAGAGACTCCTCAGGGAGTTCTTGGGGATTGAGGCTGGTTCTCACGTGGTCTGAGTTGGCCGCCGAAGATGAGAGCCACGCAGGGCAGAGTCACTGGCCCCGAGTCCAGCGTCTCCAGCTGACCTGGCCGGTCACCTGCAGCACGCAGGCGCGAGAGATGATTCTGTTAGAGTATGAAGTTTGGAGATGAATCTAACGTGGCAGCAGCAAAAGCATAAAGCGAGGGGAGTGTCTTTCTGGGCACCTTGCCATCTTTTAGCAGCAAGAGCGCCACAGTCCTCTCTCTGGCTGGCAGGAGCATACGCCCAGGGCTTTACATTTTAACCCACATTAACCTTGCAAAGTGGGCTTTTAGGGCTGGTTAAGGATTTTGATATTCACACACACTGCTCTGCTTGGCAGCAGAGGCTAGAAGGTTCCTGAGCAGAAGGGGCTCCGTGGAGGTCTGGACCAGGCACTAGAAGGTTCTTGACAGCAGGAGCTACGTGGAGAACAGGACCAGGCTCCAGAAGGTTCCTGGGTAGAGGGGCCTTCCTGGAAAAGGGGCCCAGCCTCAAGGGCTGCTGGTACCTGCTCTCTCCTGCCCCTTCACAACAGTTCTGTCCAGCTTGAGGCAGGATGTATTTTGAAAAACCCACCATTGTTTTCTTACAAGTGTGAGAGTAAGTTCACCAGAAAAGAAGGGCATCCTTTATTCAGTAGGGTCAATACAGATGCTTGAACGAAAGGGAAATCCACAGAGCGCGTGCGACGTCTGTCTTCTAGGTCCTACACTGGCATCCTTGCATCCCTAGGAGAGCAATTGTGCCGAGAACCATTTCCATGAAGATGTGCTGGCATGCGACTCCCATCACATGGCTCTCTGTGACATTAAGCGGTGGCTTCACAAGAGCTCACATTGTGAGTTTGCACCATCAGAGACCACCTGCCTCTCTCGGGCGCTCTGGGTTTAATTTTATTATGGCGTTTGAAATTCACAGCATAGTCCTGAGGGGCCTGGAATCGCCTCAGCTCCCCAGCCCTGATGGAGGGGGTCAAGGGTGAATGCTTTCCCGTTACTGCTGGGCTTGCTGAGAAGCCGGGGGCACAGACATGAAGACCACCTTCCCATTCAGCTTCCCGGGGCCCGGGGGACTGTGTTGTTTTAGCACTCCAAGTCCACCAAGGACAAGTGAACGGATTTGCTGGGCTTGCATCTGGCAACACGGAAATGGTCCCACATCCCATGACACGGGGTTTCTTGGTGCGAAGCAACTGGGAATTGTATGCTGTGGAGGTCGGGAGGGAGAGGTTCATGCCTGAATAGTTTCCAACATCCTAAAAGTCTGTCAGATTAAAACCCCACTCGTTCCTGTTTCTTTCGTACTGGCCTCCTTGTGAAGAGGGGCATTGGAGACGCTGCCCCAACCGGGCGGGCGTGGTACCCAGGCCAGCGGCCACGCGGCACGTAACCACAATGATGCTTAGACTGCGGACTGAAGACATGGACCAGGAACCCACGGAGGAGCACCGGGGAGGCCCTGCAGCCCAGCTTTGAAAAACAAAACTAGTGTCTGAAAAAATACAGAATGGGAAGGTGTAGCTGGTATTTATAGCTACGTAGGTGGACAGTGAGGTATGCATGGCCCATGTGTCCATTTCCGGGCTGGTATTTTTCCAGAGTTTTTGTTGTTTTCGTGGTCTGTGTCTTCTCTACCCTTGAGTAAAAAGGAAGCTCTTTTTTTCTTTTCCTCCTCTTTTTTTTGTGGTACTGGGGATTGAACCCACTGGCATTCTACCTCTGAACTATACCCCCCAGCCCTATTTTATATTTTTGAAACAAGGTCTCACTAAGTTGCGGATGACCTTGCTAAATTGCTGAGGCTGGCTTTGAACCTATGATCCTCCTGCCTCAGCCTCCCAAGTTCTGAGATTACAAGCACGCGCCACCATACCTGGCTTCTTTATTTTTTTTTTCTTTTTTGGTCCTGGGGATTAAAGCCAGGTGCATTCAATCTCCAAGTTACACCCCAGCCCTTTTTATTTTTTATCTTGAAACAGGGTCCCACCAAGTTGCTGAGACGGGTCGCTGCTATCCTCCTGTCTCAGCCTCCCAAGTACTGGGATGACAGGTGTGCACAAGCACGCCCAGCTAACTCTGACAGTTTGAGGAGTTTGGGAGTGAGCAGGGATGAAGGCAGCATGAACTGCAGGGCCATTCATGAGTAGGCGAACCCTATCTCATATATGAGCCTAGCACTCCAAGTGAGATTCAGTGAATAGCAGTGAGGGCCAGCCTGCTGCTGCAGCTGGTCCAGTCAGCTCCCTAGAGCAAGGACCGACTTCAGAACCAGTCCAAACAAACACTGCTCACGAGAGATTTCGGCATGTGCTGTCCGCATAGTTTTTGCCCAAGACTGTGCCTGGTTTCCAGGTTCTTGGCCAGGCTAGGCCCACGATGCCCTGGCGAGGCAAACTCCTTGCCCGTTGGCAAGGGAACAAGGGTGTCCCGTCACTTTTCATTCCTAAACATGGCATAAGAAAGGGCCCTGGGCGAGCCTGACCTGCTCATTGGCCCTAGCTCACTTGATACTCCAGGCCCCAGGGCTCTCGCACTTGCCAGGATGCGCATGCGTGCATGCATGCATGCGTGTGTGTGTGCGCACGCGCATGAGCCGGGAACCACCTGCTCCTTCCCACAAAGCACATGAATACACTGGGTGCTTCGTGATGCATTAAATGGGCCGGAGAGGAAGAGCAGGTGCTGCGTCTGGGAAGGGAAAGAACTCGCATCTTCAGTCCGGCCCCACCTGCTAGGTGGACCTCCTGGTTCCTGACTTTGGATTAACTCTTCCTTTGCAAATGTCTCTGGACCAGCCTGGCCATAAGCTTGCTTCTCATCTAAAGTTTCCCACAGAACACATTACTTCATTACTTTTTACAGTTCCCAAGTCAACAGCAAAGTGTTTTCTTGGCTTATGTATGTGTCAGACTTACGTATTTTTTCCCCTGTACCATGCTTCCATAAATTTAAAAGCCCAGCAATAACATGGCTTCCTGGAAACATTCCCAAGACACGTTTGCAACAATAAAAGTCTCTCCTTTTCAAGTAATGTAGGACACCCCAACTCTGTGCCACCACCCCCTTGATTGCCGCCAGCCCTGAAGATGAAGGCTTACCTCGATCAAGCGCTCAGTCATGCCCCGCCGCCATCTTCTGGAAGCCTTCCACCATCGCGCCCTCCACGTTCCAACAAATTCTGCTCCTGACTCGGGTACAAGTGCGCTGCCCACCCCGCCACTTACCATTCTGTGACGCTTTTATGCGCTCTGATGACTGAGGTCTCGATGTCTATCGGGTGGTACCTCATCCCCCGCAGCTCCATGGCTTCGTCCAGGGCCCCCACCACGTACAGGGCATCGTGGCGCTCTGTTGGCAAAGGAAGCAGGTGTGATTTTCCCCACGGTGCTCAGCCAACCAGCCGCCTGCCTGCTATTTCTCAAGCTTCGACTGCCCCCCCCCCCCAGTGAGGGATGCAAGGAGAGAGGATCACTGGTCTAGGGATGGCTGGACCCTCCTGCTGGGGGAGCTCTGTGGAGGGACGGCTGCTGCAGGGTGGGGAGCTCCTGAGACGTGTCCCTCCAGAGACAGTGCAGAGCCACCGCGGTCCCTCTTATCCTATCCTGTCCTCTGATTCCAGCCCTCAGGGAGGAGCCTTCTCTCGGGTCCGCTTCTGTACACCACAGTCGGGAACATGGCTGCATCTTCGTCAACAGCGACTAAGGACTAAGTTAGCTCCAATTAGTACTTAATAGCTGGAGCACTGTGGGCCGGACCCTTGGCAAGTCCTTAAGGGTTTCACTTGCCCAATGACACTCGGGACAAAGCCTGGCCTCAATTTACCCTGTTCCCTCTGACACAGTCGCTGTGTCGATCCCACATATAGGCAGGAAAAGCAAACATAGTTCCTGCAAGTGCCCGGGGAGCCATGAAATTTACGTTTATCCTCATGCAAGCTTTGGAAAAACAACGATGGGAATGAGGTTGACCCTATCTTTCCTTAAGAACAAGGAAATATAGCCTTGATTTTTTTTTTAACGGGGTAGTAAGTATATCAAGGCAAATTTGACAGAAAGGATTAACATGTAAAATAATTCCAGGACATAAATCTTTTCTGATCTAAGCCAGGTAAGGGAAGATGGAGATGTTTTCCCATCAGCTTCTCACTACGGAGCTTCATCTCCTCTCATGCTGTGGGATGAGATCACCTTAAAGATCACCATCTTTAAGGGACCAGGGAGGTGGTCCCTGAAATTGCAACAATGTCCTACTGTCCCTGCTCCTGGGGTTCAGCAGGATGGGACTCTCCTGTCTTTTCTTGGGGGGCATAAATTGCTACCACCTTTTACACCTCTGAATCCAGCTCCTGACAGGAGCCCCAGACAGCCTCTTAAGAAAACTAGTCCAGGGCTGCCCACAAAGCAAATGTTATGCCAGAATATTCTTCGACCATCTCCGTAAATTGGCCCTGTTGGTGAGGTTCATGTAGCAGCCTCACCGATGTCTAGAAACCCAGGGCTTCAGCAAGCAGCATCTCACGAGTCCCGGCCACTGTCCTTGTGCAATATCCAAGTCCTGCCTCTACGTTAGCAGAACTCAGGAAGTGAGAAAGGACCCTGGAGTCAGCGAAGAACGGAAGACGCCAACAAGCTTTGTTTTTGTTTTCTTGTTGTGGCGCTAAGGATGGAAAGCAGGGTCTTGTGCATGCTAAGCAAGGGCCCTACCATGGAGCCGCGCCCAATCCTGCGGGCTGCATCTAAATCATGACTTCACGAGACACCCCAGCCTTGCTCTCCTCGGAGGGGCACAGGCACCAGCAGCTGCCCACACAGGCCAGGCCCCATGCTCTGTGACTGCCCAGTTGGGACCAAGAGCCTTAGGGCTCCACCCTCCTGCACAGGTACAGACATGCAGGGTGCCCGGTCCTGCAGTTGGTTTCAGTGCGTTGACAGGGGCAGAGCCAGTGGCTGGGACTTCAGGGCACGTGGTCGTGGGAAACCAGGAGTGTGCTCAGCAGCAGGCTGTTCTCTGGCTTTAAGTTTGTTCTTGGTTCTCAAGAGAACACAGGGTAGAGGACAGGTGGCCTTAGCTCGCTGGACGCAATTTAATTCCCTCCCTTTGCATCTCGGCTCTTGGCAGGTGGTTGCTGCCTGTGCACATGCGCTCTTGGGTCTGGCTGTCCTAAACCTCAGACCCATCTTTGGTGTCTGGGGAATCTGGCCTCCGCCCAGGGTGCGGGGCCACTGGCTCGGACTCACCTCCGTTTGCATCTGTGAGCTCAGTTCTCCGCAGGAAGCCCAGGTAGCCTGTCCTCGCCCAGATGGTCTGCGTGTCTCCGAAACTCAATCGGGAGTTGAAGTGATCCGATTGGAGGGATTCATCTCCATAAATGGTAAAATAGCCACTGGCATTGTGGGCGCTGTGGACCCAGATCTGTGAACAGAGAAACGGCACCAGGGATAAGCTAAGCCGAGACGCTCTGCAGGGGACAGAGGCTAAGGCGACGTTTATAACTCACTACGCTAGATTCAGTGACAGTAAAAGTTTCCTTGGGCTGAAAAAGATGATGTTAACCTTGCTCAGGTTTCTGCGGAGATGCACAGACACCCAGAGTTCCCTGCAAGAAAGACACTAACCCAAGCCCATGGCCAAGCCATCCATCTATTGGAAATTTTCTTAAAGTACATTAATTGAAGATTTAAAAATAGATTAAAAATAGCAGCACCAGGGACTATTGAAGATCAGTGGTCAAGGATTCAGATGGAGGGCTGGGGATGTAGCTCAGTGGTTGAGCACTACTTGCCCAGCAGGCACAGGGCCCTGGATTCCATCCCCAGCACCACAAAATATAATAAAATTAATAATAATAATAATAATAATAATAATTCAGAGGGGCTGGGCAGCCAAGAGATAAGGAGATACAGTGACATATATTTAGTTTTCTTTGCAGAGATCTATCATACTTTTTTTTTTTTTTGCGGTACCGGGGATTGAACCCAGGGTCTCACTAAGTTGCGGAGGGCCTCACTAAGTAGCTGAGGCTGGCCGTGAACCTGCGATCCTCCTGTCTCAGCCTCCCAAGTATTGGGATTACAAGCGTGCACCACCACGCCTGGCTCTATCATACTTCTTAAGGAAGTCCCACTTCAAAATCCTGAACTTTCATGGAGTGGTTTAAGCCGTAAGACATGAGTTACTTTCCAGCCAGTCAGGACTTGCCCGATGTAAGCAGAATGTGCACTGTGGTGAGAAGAATTCTCACTGGGGACAAGAGAGCAGAAGACACCTAACAGATACAGGTTTGCTCTTGGGGGACACCCTGCACAGAGGACACCCCGTAACTTACCTCTCCCAGGTGCGAGTCCCCCAGTGGTCCTTTAGTTTCTGGATTGGCAATTATGATCCGAACCCCAGGAAGTATCTGTTGGGGAGAAGAGACAGCACTTGTCAATGGGGAAAGAGGCACATATCAGACGTGCGCCAGCGCACTCTCGTCTGCACGCCACGTGTCCGCTTCCTTTCAAAAGGTCACTCTGGGAGCAGAGCGGCATTCAAGTAAAAGCACAGGCCATGCTAACAACCCCCTCCTTGTAATTGTACTGTGAGGAGATAGCCTGTGTTAAAGAGACCTTAAAGAATTCTGATCATCAACCATACCTCAAAAGCTGGAAAAAAAACAAACTCTGCTGAAAATCATTTAAAGAATTTCAAACAAAACACAATACATGATACGACATTATCACAGCCTGATGCTCACAAAATAGGACCTCTCAGTTATTTCTGTGAATTTATTTACATTAATTTTGTGTGTGTGTGTGTGTGTGTGTGCGTGTGGTACTGGGAGTTGAACCCATTGGCATTCTACCTCTGAGCTATACCCCAGCACTATTTTATAATTTTTATTTTTTTTTGTGCTACTGGGGACTGAACCCAGGGGCATTCTACCTCCAAGCTATACCCCCAGCCCCGTTTTCCATTCTTTATTTTGAAACAGGGTCTCATTAAGTTCCTGAGAGCCTCGCTAAGCTGCTTAGACTGTCCTTGAACCTATGATCCTCCTGTCGTAGCCTCTCAGGTACTAGGATTACAAGTGTGTGCCACCACGCCTGGCTATTTTCATTAAATTTAATATCCTGGCACATGTGAACAGAGGGTGATGTGTGCGGTCACCCTTGAACTTGGGAGTCACACAGCAAAGTTTTCAGGATGAATGTGAACTCAAGGTAACCCCAAGTGACCCTAGTAAAATAAGTAGCAAGCTGCTTTCATGATGGCCAGAGATAAAAGATTTTGTGTCAGCTGGGCAAGGTGGCACATGTATGTAATCCCAGTACTTGGGAGGCTGAGTCAGGAGGATCGCAGGTTCGAGGCCAGCCTCAGCAACCTAGCAAGCCCCTGTACAGATACCCAGCTCTCCCTCATTACACGTCCAGCTCAAGCCACTGGGGAGTTTTTCCTACAGGGAAACATCTTTTATTATAAAGGACGGCGATTTGAAACCTCTAGGTGAACATTTACCTTAGCCATGGTCCCAACTCCACTGATAGCACGTGCCAAAGGGATCAAAATTCCATTCTTGAAATCCCAGACACAGCCTGCCTCAGCTCCGCTACTTCAAAATGAAGTCGTGGAGACAAAGCGCAACATTCAATGGTGGGAAGGCCAACGGTTTTGGAGCTGCAACCCGAGATTCGACAGCTCTGGCCTCTGTAGCTAACGCTCCACTAGATTGTGTTAAGATGCTGCTGAGCACCTTCCCACTGAGAACCAACTTTATGAACAAGTCTAACGTGAAGTCATAGAGATGCAGATTTTGAAAGGTTTAGAGCAACATAAGATGCGTTTTGAATGATGTCAAGTGGAGAAGGGATCAGAAAACTGGAGCCAAGTGTGTGTGTGTGTGTGTGTGTGTGTGTGTGTGTGTGTATGGGGGAGGGGAGTGTATCTTCATTTATGTTTAAATATACGTCTCTCCCTTTAGCTCATGAACAACCTAACTACTGTGGCAGGAACTAACAGTAGTCTCCTGATAGCCGTTCTTTATCCACTTCCAGAGTGGTAGATACCCTGATTTTTAACTAGACCTATAGATATTTAAAGCAGCTCACAGCATTCCATTTAGCTAGGTGTGACCAGATGACAGAAGTCTAGTCAATGGGACTGACGTGAAAGATAGCTTGAGAACCTTCCTCGCATTTGCACAATTTTCCCTCCTTTTTCTGTTTCTCCTCCTTGCTGGCTGGAACACAGAAACAATGGCTGGAGGCAGAGCAGCAATTTTATACCTTAAGGTACCCTTGAAAACAGAGGCCAGACAAGAAACCAAAGGCACCCAGGCAGGCTCCTTGCTAATGGTTTCATAGAGCCATGGAGGTCTATTTCCCAACTTTTACACGAGAGAGAAAAAATCTAACTTGCTTGATATACCATCATTTTGGGTTTCTGTACCTATGGCCATTGGTAGTTTTTGTTTTTTCAGCACTAGGGATTGAACCCAGGGGCATTCTACCTCCAAGCTATACCCCCGGCCTATTTTTTATTCTTTATTTTGAAACAGGGTTTCACTAAGTTGCAGAGGGCCTCACTAAGTAGCTGAGACTGGCTGCGAACCTGGATCCTCCCATCTCCGCCTCCCAAGTACTGGGATTACAAGCGTGTGCCACCACGCCCAGCTCCATTGGTAATTCTGATATGTTACTCTCAAGGAAGCTTTCTGGAACAAATATATTCTACAAAACACATTTCTTAAAATTCCAGTGCCCATACTCTTGGGCTCACACTTGCAGGGATGTGGCTCATTTTCCTCAGTACTCACCTTTCCCGATTCCATCAGGGGCAAGCTGTGAGGAGATCCTCTTTCTACCAGCCGGACTCTGCGAAGGGAAACAGACCTCGTCATTGAATGTGTTCTCTGTACCACCGTTCCCGTACGTCATTGTCTGCATGGGATCATGGGCCTAATGGCTATTGGAGAATGTTTTTTTTTTTCTTTTTTGTGGTGCTGGGGATTGAACCCAGGGGTATTCTACCTCTGAGCTACACCCCAGCCCTATTTTTTATTTTGAAACACAGTCTCCCTAAGTTGCTGAGACTGACCACAAACCCGCAATCCTCCTTTCTCAGCCTCCCCAGTACTGGGACAACAAGTGTGCGCCACCACGCCTGGCTGAGAACATTAATTCTGAGAATTGTCCAATAGCAAAGGTAGAAGCCCCAGAAAGGGCGACCCCAGAGCTGAGTCAACCGTGCACAGGCAGGGAAGTGACAAGAACACATTAAAAAAGGGAAAAAGAGATAAGATCACGACTGCCAAATCTGCAAGACAATTAGAACGATGATTCTGCATTGAAAAGTAACCAAGTTTCAATTGGTGATATACAGAAAAGAAGAATGAGGTTGGGCATGCCTGTAATCCCAGTACTTGGGGGGCTAAGACAGGAGGATTGCAGGCTCGAAGCCAGCCTCAGCAAGTAGTGAGACTCTCATCAACCTAGTGAGACCCTGTTTTAAAATAAAAATAAAATAGGGTTGGGGGTGTAGCGTGGAGGTAGAATGCCCCTGGGTTCAATCCCCAGTACCACAAAACAACAACAAAGAATGAGGATTTGATGGCATCCTTCAAAAAGCTGCCAATAGTTTCAGGTTAGATATAGAATGTCCCCCAAAGGGCTCATATGTTAATGTTCAGAGTTGATATAATTAAGTCATGAGGGTTCTAATCTCATCAGTGGATAAATCCATTGTAATGGATTTACTGGGTGGTAACCTAGGCAGGTGGGGTGTGGCTGGAGAAGGTGGGTCCCTGGGGGTGTGGCCTTAGGGACTGTGCTTTTGTCTTTGAATCCCCTTGCTTGCTGGCTCTCTTGCTTTCAGCCTCCATGATGTGAGAGCAAAGACTTGCTCTCTCCCTCTCTCTGCTTCCCACTGCCATGTCCTGAGCTTTGCAGACCCAGCCTCACATGGACTGGACCTGAAATCTCCAAAAACTGTGAGCAAATAAACCTTCCTTCCTCTAAGTTGTGTAGTCAGTTGTTTTGGATTACATCAGTAAGAATGTTGACAGAGACAATGATGTTTGGTCTGGAAGTATGCACAGCTCTGCCTGTGCATGGCCAAACCAAGCCCGAGGTACACAGCACCCCAGCTCGGCCAACTTAACCAAGGGTGTATGAACCAAGTGACCAGGCAGCAAAACGTCCATCTCTTTCTGTCACCCATTCTGTAGTCACCTCTACTTTAGGTCCTTAGAAACCTCTGGTAGGCATGGGGTCAGAAGTACCTAGCAGCTCTGACAGCTGTCATTCCCAGGATGGCTTCAGGTGAGACACTGTGGTTGTCATTTATAAAGCACAGGTACTCGATATAAAAAAAAAATGACAGGCCAACATCCCAGGGCTCTGCGAGTCATGCCAGGTGCCAGGATACACAGCTTGGCCCCCTCACAGGCTTCTGCTGTGGCCTCTGTCCAGACACCGTGAGACCAGGGAGGAAATAAGACCCAGTAAGGTTCTCAAGCCCACGCGCAGGCTGGCCAGCATCTGACCAGCACACCCTTCGCCCTCCTCCCATCGTCAGACTGTATCTTCTCTCCTGTCCCTCCTCTGTAGTTATCCTTAGGCTCAGAGAACGGAAGGGGGATATAATCTCAGCTGAGCATCTTGCCTGACACGGACAACAAGGAAGATATCTCAGTAAGAATTTCTAATCTACTCAGTCTAAAAAAAAAAAAAGCTGGGCTTCTTTCTTACCCGAGCAGGTAGAGGTGCTGAAATCGCTCAGGGGTACTCGTTAATGAAAGAGCTACAGGGGCCATCAGCAAAGGCCACACAAGAATTCCTCCATCTACACGAAAACAAAAATACCCACAAACCTCAAGGAGCACAATGCTAATTCTTATAATCCGGGCAGTGGATTTCTCTCCTCAAAGAACCGGGAGGTGTGATTGCAACGCGTATAGCAGAGGGCTGATGTCTGCAGTGTGTGAGGAGCTGGTATAAAGACAGAAAGCAAGATGATCTGACATCGCTGTCAACACAAGCGTTCTGCACGGTGACATTGTGAGCCGGGGTCCAGCTGTTCAGCGCTGTCTCAGCCTGGGGGCACCAGCAGACACTGTCGGGTGTCCAGTAAACCGCACGAGCTACGAATATGAAGTGCCACGCAGGCCTCGCCCAGGGCGTGGAGGTATAAAAGCACGCGGTGACTATAGCTGCTCAGAGCCAGTTTGCAGGGTTACAACTAAAGCTGGCGACCCGGCCAATGAGAGGCACCTGCCTCCACAGTCGTGCTGCAGGGTATGTCTCAGACAACCTGGGAGCCCATGCAACCTGCTGGTTCTGGTACTGGAACTTTCCAGCACTTCCCTTGCTGCCTCCGATGTCCATGACTGCAGCCCAAACAGCTCCAGGAGGTGACCGTGACCTGTGACCCTGCCCTTGGCTTGGGTCTACCGTGCACGGTGCATCAGCTCAGTAGTCACTGATGACACCAAGTCTACACCCAACCGCATTCATGTCTGAATCAAGTCTTCCAGGCTGGCCTCTGTCTCATCCCTTTGCTGCTGTCGACTCAAGTACAAATCCTCATCTATCCCTTGTTCTCATCCTAGGCTGTTAGTGGACTTGAAGTTTAGTCTTGCACTAGGCGGCGAGAGACAGTTGAGAGGCGGAGATGTGCGATGAATTCTATAACCTCGGGCTCTCTAGGGTCCGCTGTCCATTTGGCTGTGGTCCAGCAACGAGCCTTTGGAAGCAACACATGGAAGACAGGAGCCCTAAGTGGCTGTCGGCGCATGCCTGAGGCAAAGAGACTCGGTTTCCCCAAGAGGCCTTTCTGTGATGTTTGCCCTCTTCATGTGGTTTCCTTCAGGACATGGCTATCCTTGGGTCTTGGCGGGAAGGTGCAGCTCGGACACTGGGTTCTGCCATCTTCTGTTTGAGCAAATTCATGGGCTAATGCTCCCTCTGGTTCTGTGCAGTCATGTGAAGCCACAGAGAGACCTTCTTCCTCCAAGGTTTTTACTAAAGGGGCACGGAGCCATGTCTGAGCGTGTACAAAGAGGGACACACACATCCGCCCTCTCCCAGGGACCCTGCCTGGCTGGCAGAGCCTCCGTCAAAATACTGGCTCTAGAGAATTCAATGACTAATCATTGAGATGCAAAATCACATGATCTGCCCAGGAGGGGAGTGTTACCTCAAGACACAACTGCCTGTCAGAGACACGATTGCTGCGGAATGATTGGCGCTGGAGCCATGGAATGCTGCCTGGCATAAGCATGGTGTGGGGAACACCCGGATGCAGATGGTCAAGAGGGCCGGGGGCTGGGTCCCCACGCTCCTGCGATGCTGCCCGTCCCTGACCATCACTCATGACCGGGAGGATGGACATCCTCTGCACCTTCCGGCTCACCCACAGCGTGGCTGGACCAGATGCGGACGTGGCCAGCACACTCTGCAGTGCTGACCAGGTGCATCCCATGGGGGAACGGGACAGGGTGGAGCATCCATTGATACAAAACGAAGCTGCCGTCCGCTGCGCGCTCCAGCTCACCCTCGCCAGCATTTAAGGATGTGCTGCTGGAAACCAGCCAAGACTCTAATGAAAAAAAAATTAAAGCACATCTTCTTCCAAAAGGAAATTGGAGCAGCTAAAATACTCAGTATAACAAGACCATCCAAACAACAGGTTTTTAGAAAAATCCCCCGAGATGGAGGGGAAGTCAAATACTCAAAACACTTGGTTAATACAGGTGCTACGAGGGAACTTAGTTCTCAGCGTCCTGCCAGCTGAGGTGAGGAGGAGGAGGAAGAGGAGGAAAAGGAAGATGAGGAGAAGGCAAGTTTTATTGCCAAAACTTGGATTCTAACATCATGCTATTTTCTTTGCAGCTAGCAAAGCACATAAGACAGGATCATTAAAATCACAAGGAAAAAAAATCATGTCTACTAAATAAAAAAATTTAGTAGACATGGCATTCACACATCCCAAACCCAGGTGGGTCCCCAGGAGGAGTGCTCAGCCACCCCTCACGTGCGCCTGGTGTCACACGGCTGCCATAGCAGTAGCAGCCTCCTCCCACACACACCCAGAGATGTTGGAGAGGAAGAGGCAGAGAAACAGGAGGAAGGTGTTTTTTTTTTTTTTTTTTAAATCAGGCACCAGGGGAGGAGGGAAACCAACCAAGGACTTAGAAGCAAACTCCACAAAGATGTAGGCACACCAAAACGGGCAAGGTGGAAACGGGAAATTCACACGCAAGGACCGAGACACACATTGCAGAAGATGTCAACTCTCACTTTTCGTGCAGTTTTCTCTACGGGCAAAGTTGTCTGGTTTTCAAGGACACTTCCTAAGTCCTGCTTAGTCAATCACAGGAACACATTCGTGACCCGTGAGCACGTATTAGCTACTAAGCTGAGCGCAACAAAGAATTAGAAGGCTGCGTTCCTGCTGGAAGATAACCAAAGAAGAAACAAAGGAGGGAACTTCGTGTGAATAACTAAGATGAAAAAGCAAATACAGTCGGCCCTCCGTATTAGTGGGTTCTACATCAGTGGACTTGACCCGCCACAGATTAAAAATATTTTTAAGCTGGGTGTGGTGGCGCATGTCTGTAATCCCAGTATTTGGGAGGCTAAAACAGGAGGACAGCAGGTTTGGGGACAACCTTAGCAATGTAGCAAGACTCTCAGTAACCCAGGAACACCCTTGTTTGGAAAACAAAAGATAAAAAGGGCTGGGGGTATAGCTTGGGGGGTAGAATGCCCCTGGGTTCAATCCCCAGTACCACACGCACACACACAAAATTAAAACTCGCATCAGTACTGAACATGTACATAATGTTTTCTCATTATTCCCTAAATAATACAGCACAATAACTATTTACACCGTCCCCATACTACATGAGGTGATATAAGTAATCTCGAGAGGGTTTAAAGTGTATGGCAGGATGCGCTCAGATCAGACGCAGAGATTACACCATTTTATATAAAGGACTGTGGTGTCAGCAGGGGATCTTGGAACAAGATTCCCTTGGAGACAAAGGGAAACTGCAGCAAATATGTACATATAATTTATGTAACTATAAAAAGATATGACTCTAGGAGGTGGCATGAATTGAGGCTTGCAATTTGTCAGGCACTGTCCCAAGCACTTAGGATATATTAAATCATAAACCCCCATAACAATTCTAATAGCAGATACCACCATCACCATTTTACAGGGAGGGAAAGCAAAACTCCAAAGGCGGCAGTGTGTGCAGGACCGCACAGAAAGTGCTGGAATGGAGCCCACAAGTCAGGTCCTGAGCCTCCTCTAACCTCCTGGCACCTAGCAGACTCCTTTCGGCCAGAGAGACTGTCAAGGTTCAGCCCTGGTCCACCAGGGACAGGGGAGCGGGATGAGGCTGGTACCAAATACAGAACGGTGAAACCGTGCGGGATCCATGCGGGACAACGCTTTGAGGACTGCGTGATAGAGGCTGGAGATAGAAGCATCCAGCAAAGAAGTGTGTGCCCCATATAAGGCCTCTTTCCCCGTTCACTAGGACCATAGTGGCCACGACAAGCCAGGGGACAGAGCAGCTGTAGACTCTGGCACCCCACCACGGAACCCTTCGCAGGAGTGCTCAGACATTATGTGAATGCTTGTGTAATCACACACTGTGCACATGCAGCACACTAGCACAAACTCACGTTTGCACTTGAACACGTGCACATACACACAACAGGCTTATACACATGCACAAACTCACTCACACACCTATGCATGTAGACACGCACCGCTTGCCAACCCTCATACATGTGCAACACATCCAACACACATTACATGCACACTCGAAACAAGCATGCAACACACCTGCACACAAACTTGAACACATACAAGTGCATGTTTGCAATATACTTATAACACACACTTGCAACACATGCAGCTCATTTTCACACAGGCACACGGCACAATATGCAACATGTATAAGCTCACACATGCATGACACTCAAGCAACACAGACAACACACGAAACATTCACACAAATGTGCACTTGCACACAAGTGCACAGACACATGCTTATGCAGCACAAATATTCATGGATCACACACACTCACGCACACACATACACAGACCAGGAAATGAACTAGCAGAGGCCCCTGCTGAGCGGTTCCGTCTTCCTCTCTAGCCGTCTCCTCCCATCCTGCTGCTAAGTCACAGTCTATCAGTTTGCCTCTGTTCTACGCCCTCTCCTCTCGGGATCTGGATTCTCAGTTTCCCCAGGGGTTGATTTGGCACTCACGTGTTTCTAGTGACACCCTGTAATTATGACCTCAGATTACAGGTACTGAGGAACCTAAGGATGTGTCACTGTAGCTCTTTCTACTAACACGGCCTTCATACGATTTGACAAACTGCTAGAACTAGTTCCTTAAATAGGTGAAAAAATATTTTTTGTTCCTCTTTAAAGTCTGAAAAGCCCAACTGCTTAAGGAGAGATCTGGGTGACCGAATTTGTTTTAAATTAAAATATTGTAAAGAATATTGAAAAAGCCCGGCATGGTGGCACACGCTTGTAATCCCAGTACTTTGGAGGCTGAGACAGGAGGATGGCAGGCTTGCGGCCAGCCTCAGCTACTTAGTGAGGCCCTCAGCAACTTAGCGAGACCCTGTTTCAAAATAAAGAATAAAAAAATAGGGCTGGGGGTGTAGCTTGGAGGTAGAATGCCCCTGAGTTCAATTCCCGGTACCACACACACAATATTGAAAAAGTTCACAGTCCCTTTCAAACAGCCTCAAAACAATTCCATCATTTTCCCCTTATACATGTGGGAACTAGGTTTATTCTAGACACGGGGAGAATATGTATCTTCTTCATGTGATGCAGAAATGTCCCCCAAGACACCTGCCACAAGTACAGACTGCCCTATCCACACCACTGGGGATCTAAGAGTAAGATGCTTATTAAAAACAGGAATAAAATCAAGCAGAAATGGCTCGTGGACCTATCTGCTCTCTTGCTTCACAAGGCTGACCTCTGCGTGACCGGTCTCTCCCGGGCCTATGTGCACACGCCCCCCACTGTCCTCTCCAGGAAATTACACACATACTCTCTCCTCTCTCCAGGAAATTGTGTACACACACACACACACACACACACACACACACACACAGACAAGTTAACCTGACCCAGGTTAATTAAGTGATAATTGGGCAGGTGCTTAGGGGATCCCAAGTGAATGTATCATTAAGGCAACAGGAAAAGTAATTAATCCTTAGGACCGACCTCACAGAGCTGATTCGAGAAAACCACCGCCCTGTTCTTACACACAGTCACAGGACGGGAACAGGGCCAGTGCTCTCAGCGGCCCTCCTGCTTCCCTGCCGCCCAGCTGCTGGCCTACCCTAAGGCGGCACCCCAGGGTGCTCTGGGATGGGCGAGGGGAGTCCTCTGTGGGGAAGAACCCCACCTCCTCACTCAAACCACCACCCTCCAGTTTCTGCCCGTCCAGCACTGCACAGCTCTTTAGTTCCAACAGGTGCCTGGTAAGGCTGGCTTTACTGTGCCCATTCTAAGCATGGGGAAATTGAGGCCACAGAGCTCAATACTTTGTCCCAGAACATGAAGTAGAGAGATTTGATCCCAGAACCTCCAGGCCACAGGAGCCCCAGCACCATGCACATTTCACATGTTCATGGTCCAAAGTGATGCTGGGGGCCGGGCGTGGCGGCGCATGCTTGTAATCCCAGCACTTGTGAGGCTGAGACGGGAGGATCGCAGGCTCACGGCCAGCCTCTGCAACTTAGTGAGACCCTGTTTCAAAATAAAAAACAAAATAGGGCTGAGGATGTAGCTCAGAGGTAGAATGCCCCTGCGTTCAACCCTCAGTACAGAAAACAAAAAAAGCGATGCTGGGGATTAAAAGCTGAATGACATTTTCTCCCAGGAATTTGTAGGGGAGGCTTCCCAGAGATGCTATTTGAGCCAAGATGGAAAAATTGAGAATTTCAACAGGGCAGGAGGGAAGGCCCCCAAGGGCAAAGCTGACTGAGGGTGCGCTGAGGGGCTGCAGGTGGGGTGCAGAGGTGTCAGGAGGGTTCGTTCGCCCTGCACCTGGCAGGTGAGGGAAAGAGGAAGATACTGCAGAGATTCCGTGGACTAAAAGGTAAGAAAGAAGAGCCCAGATGGTTGCAGTGGGGTGAGGGGCCCCGCCGGGGAGGGCAGGAGGAGAGCAGCTAAGTGACAGGAGAGATCAAAGGAGAGAAACTTGTCATCACCCACAGTCCTGAGAGGAAGAGAGGGGAGTTAGCCCCGGGAGCTGGGAGGGGCGAGCAGCATCTCTTAGCCCAGGGCCAGATGTGCCTCGGAGGAAGCAGGGGGGGGGGCGGGGCGGGGAGGCTCTTCTCTGGGAAACGTGGGATGATGAGGTAACGCTCCTGGGCAGGGCGTGGCTTCAGTTTATTGGGAGTCCCCAAAGAAGAGGAAAAAGGTACAGGTCTCATGAGGATGTTCTGGTATCTGACAAGCTCCTCACAACTCCCCTCTGATGGCGGAGAGGACGCGGGAGACTGTAAGGCGGGGAAAACCCCACTGTGATTGCAGCACAAGCAAATGAGAGCGCCAGCCAGGATGCCCGGGGCCTGGACGGTAGACACGGCTCCGCGTGAGCTGTCCTGCGCAGGAGCAGCCTGTGGGGCCGCTCCACCAGGGGTCGGCATCCGTGCTAGTTACTGCAATTAGTGACAGTACCCATCATTACACCTAATGATGGATCACTGCAGAACAATTTCCAGCTCACAAAGCACTTTTCCTTCTGGGTCAGATGTTTTACTGTAATGAGCAAGCAGCCTGGTCAGGAAAAAGTATTATAACAGATGATTTTGCAAATTAGGACAACACTGTCCCTTGGAAGGATTATTGACTTGGCCAGGGTTAACGAATTAGTCAGTCATGAAGGCGGCCTGTCCAAGGTCTGTGCTCTTTCCAGCACAGCGACACGGATCTGAGGTTGAGTCTGTTATTTTATCGCCACACACCACACTCATTCTCATCACTGTTCCTAAATCACACCCTCTCTCGACAGGCTATTCGATTTGCCGCACTGAAGACAGTCAAAGGGAAGGTTAAAAAAAATTGGTTAAAGGCACTTTCTGGAATGTTCTGTCCTTTTCCAGAAAGAACAATCTTTAAACCCCAACTTCTGACCTCTGATTTCCAAGGTACGCCTAACAAAAAATGAGATGTATGCTCCAAAGAGCAGCAGTTTGTTGGAGTTTGTTTTTCGGTACTGGGTTTGAACCCAGGGGCATTCTACCTCTGAGCTACCCCTCAGCCCTTTTTATTTTTTACACAGGGTCTCACTAAGTTGCTGAGGGGTCTCGCTAAGGGCCTTGAGTCCATGATCCTCCCGTCTCAGTCTCTCAAGTACTGGGATTACAGGTGTGCACCACCATGCCCAGTAAAGTCAGCGTTTTTTTTTTGTTTTTTTTTTTTTTTACCTGTACTGCATTACGATATTTGTTCTTTGTATATTTTGAAGGCCAGGCCACAGACAGAACTGCATAAACATCACTGAAATGCATATATTGTGATGGGCTGCTGCTGGCTTCTTGAGAAAATTATATAATTATAAAATTATTTCCCCCTTCTAGAGACATCCTGCATACACTCACCAGTAACACTTTCTTCATTCTGGCTCGGGCCACCTAACAAGCTGTACAGGAAAAGTAACTTGACTTTGATATTAACCTTTCACGGAAATGCCTTCACAAGACATCTGAATTCAGGTAAACATATGTGGGCAGATGCTATAGTTAGATATAAAACGTCCCCTAAAGAGGTCACTTAATGTTTGGAGCTGACGAAATTGAGTCATGAGGGATGTAATCCTAGAAGTGGATAAATCCATTGTAATGGATTGACCTGATGGTACCTGGTAGGCCGGAAGGGTGTGTCTGGAGTTGGGTCCCTCGGGTGCGGCCTTGGGGAATATATAAAGGTTCCTCCTTCCCCTGCTCTCTCTCTTGCGTCCAGCCTCCATGATGGAAAGAGCACAGCCCACGTGCTCTCCCCACCTCCCGCCGCCATGACCTGAGACCCGCGGTCCCCGGCCCCACATGGACTGAGCCCGAAACCGTAAGAAAATACATCTTCTTTACTCTAAGTTATGTGGTTAGATCTTTAGATTATGGCTGCAAGAATGCTGATGGATATAGCAGAATATTGATATTTTAGGAGGTTCAAATCCTGACAAACAGAGCCGAGGAAAAGAACGAAGTGTGAGCCTTCCGGGTAGCCTCATAGGTAGAGCAAGTCTGATCGCATCTCTCCTTGTGGGCAACCAAGTTCTCACCGACAAAGCCTGGCCACTTTTCCCCGCTCTAGCACTTTATCCGTAAGGTAATTACACTTGGAGCAGGAGGACAGCGCTGCTGTTCCTTTCTCCGCATAGGTACCTGCCTACTGGACAACCAACCAGGGGAAAAAGAGGGGGGAAGAAACCCCCCAGTGTACCATACCTGTCATGTCTCAGGGCTCGCATATCCACATAGACGGTGGTCGGGTCAGGTCCGGAAGTCCCCTGCAAGCAACGACACAGGGCGGTTAACCCCAAATCTGCAAAATTGGAAAGAAATTAGCTCTGTGCGCTCTGCTAGCTGGCAAGCGTTTCTCTGGTCAAATCTCAAACTGGAAACAAAAACTAATGACATGAAACACAGGACCTTGAGTGGCCTGCTACCTGTCGGTCCTAGAACCCAAATCCCCAAAGGGTATCTTAACAGGATAATACTGGACTTTCATACGGCCGGGCCACCCATCATACACCTAAAAATGAGAGGCATGCCATACATTTTGTCGAATAAAATGTTGAAACTGCCAAGAAAACGGTTGGCTGGCAAAGCAGGCTGCCAAGGAGATGAAGCAGCTTTTGCTGAGAAAGTTCTACTACGTGCACCCAGAGAGGTGTATTTTTAGAGCTCACGATACTAAAGCGGACGCGTGACGTGAACTGACAGATGGAAGGGAAGGATCGAGAGATAATTATTTCGTTCCTTTTTGTTTGACTTGGGCCTTAGTTCTCCCGCCTCAGGAGATGATGTTGGTCTGTGATGTTGTTTATCCCGGTCATCGGGGCAGACCTTGCAGTCTGAGCTCTCTGACTTGACTTCACGTGGCAGTCCAGAAATACTATCTGGGCCTCATAAATCCCTTCAAAAGATTTAGTGGGTTGACTTCTGACCAGCGATCTCTGTTCAAGTAAGAGCCATATGATTAAAGCTACAGGACAAAACAACACGTTCTATACATCTCTTAGGAAGGCAATATCCTACCTTGGCCGGGAAAAGATGGAACCTACAACAAATTCGCCTAAAAAAAGGGGAGCCCTTTTTTTTTTTTTCAAATAAATCAGGGAGCCGAATTTATTTGAAGAACTACACTACAATTCTTTAGGCGACAATCTCAATCTTGTACCAAAGGCATGTTTAAATATAAGAATAAAAATAAGGACAACTTTGGTAAGACAAGGCAGACTACTCAATCATCCTGGCCCCTGGTATCTCACCGCTGTGATAGGGAAAGAGGACAGCGCGTGCCAACAGGCCTTTGGCGATGCTCACGGCGAGGACCCAAGGCAAAGAACGTTGTTTCTAATCTAGAGTTACTCAGGGAAGCTGTGTTACAGACCAGCATTGAGGGAGGAGCTGGCTTGATGTTCTGAGAATTCAAAACACATAATCAGGGATGGTCAATTAGAAAACAAATGAGCGAATCAGCAAAAAAGGCCACAAAAAGTGGGAAATGATGAAAAAATGGAGATGAGCCCAAAGAAACAACTGATGACATATGATGGGACCATCATCACATGTGCCCTGCGTGGGAAACCTTTGGAGATCTGAGCAGTGACATCACTCAGGGCGGGGGGAGGGGTCAGCACCCCTGACCGCAGGGTCTACAGTACCTGGGTCCATCTCTGTCCCACTGTGGGGAGCGCGCAAGGAGGGAGGGAGGCACTAATGTGATGGACAGCAAAGTCCCCTACCTGCTCGGCCAGTGTCCACAGCCTGTGGGGCTACAGCGGCAGGAGGGTGGGACCGAGGAGAGAGGAGAACACGCCAGACCAACAGAAACCAGAGACAGTCGACACACACAGACAGACACATCAACAAAACCCGATGGTAAAAATGGGATGAAGATGGGGAGGGAGGGGGAGGGAGGGAGGAAGGGAGGAGAGTGCAGAAAGCAGAGAACAAAGTAAAAAGAAGATCAAAAACAATGTCAAATATGGAAATCGTTAAAATTAATCACTGTACCATTAAAGGCTAAAAAAAATTTAAAAAAAACTTTAAAAGATGTTAACATATCCACGGAGCAACAGAAGAGAGTAATAGATGACTAACCATAGACACGCAGATCTAAGTTGTTTAATAAATGAGGTAGATGGTATTACCGGACATTATTGGTAGATGGTATTACAAAGGGGATTCTGAGCTTCCTTCCTTTTTTTTTTTACACTGGGGATTGAACCCAGGGGTGTTCTACCTCTGAACTATACCCCCAACCTACTTTATTTTGAAATAGAGTCTCATTAATGCTAGCCTCAAACCTGCAATCCTCCTATCCCAGCCTCTATCAAGTTCTGGGATTACGGGCATGCACCACCACACCTGGCTTCTGACTTTCTTTCCATTCTGAGGGATGTGAAGTATGGATTTTATTGGTTCAATCTGTTGACTGCTCCTTCATGGAAATAGTTTTGAGTTTCTCATTATAATAGTGGAGAAAAGTCTGGAAGCTTTTGTATCTAAAATTCAGATACCTAACCCTAGTCATCTATAAAATTAGACAAAAGAAAAGCAGCAAACGTGCATTTGAAGTGTGAAGGAACCACACATCGGGCTCCTACCCAGTCCCAATGGATCTGCCTACTGCTGCGATTAAGGTATCTACATCATTACGGCGGGAAAGCTCCGGAAAGCTGCTCGGGTCAACTACGTGGAGAGTCACACTGCGTCTACCCTAGGCCACATAGGTATCTTTTCCAAACATCCCCAGGTGTGTGTGTGTGTGTGTGTGTGTGTGTGTGTGTGTGTGTGTGTGTGAGAT
>PVJS01008078.1:10000-54200 GCA_004027185.1 Glis glis | reverse complement strand
TTTTTTGCGGTACTGGGGATTGAACCCTGGGGTGTTCTACCTCCACGCTACACCCCCGGCCCTATTTTTTATACTTTTTATTTTGAAACCGGGTCTTATGAAGTTGCGGAGGGCCTCACTAAGGAGAGAGAGAGAGAGAGAGAGCTGAGGCTGGCCGCAAACCCGGATCCTCCAGTCTCCGCCTCCCAAAGTACTGGGATTACAAGCGTGCGCCACCACGCCCGGCTCAAAATTGCCATTCTTAATGACTATGTATATATATTTCTACAGGTAAAATTATTCATTGATGTTTATTTTGTTTAGGAGCACCACAACAACCTCTGTGATAATGAGACTCACCCAAGCTTAATCTCAAATCTTCCAAGCTATTGCAGAGAACGAAAAGCAGGTAAGAAGTTCATATTTATTTTTAAGTCTGAGGGTGTCATTTTCTTGTTAATAAAATCTGATATAATATGTCAGGTTTTCAGTGATCTGCTATAATGTTTTGATTCCTCTGAAATTACATGAAAATGAAGGACAGTTGAGAAGGATAGTCTATTTGGAGAACCTCACAACTAGGGCTGGACAGGTAGATCAGTGGTAGTAGCTCACCAGCATATGCAAGGCCCTGGGTTCCACCTGTAGCATGGCAAAAGAAAAGTTTTTTATATATTGCTCTATTTCACCTATATCCATTTTTATTTAGTACAGCTTCTAAAGAACTTTATATTCCAATTTTAAAAACTTTTAACATATATATACAAACTTCTACTTTAAAATTTTATGCCATATTTTAGTTGAAAATTTGCTTCTCTTTGCCATTTTGAATTTGCTCTCAAACTTGTTTTATTTTGCAAATAGTAGCCAGATATACCATATTAAAAAATTCTAACATACGCCTTTTACAGCTTTTTAATATATTTCCATTTATTATCTGTAGAAGATCAAGATAATGACAAAGCACCAACCTTTATAAATATGAGGAAGAGGAAAAAAGTTACTTTTGGAGAGGACCTAAGTCCAGAAGTGTTTGATGAATCTTTGCCAGCAAATACTCCACTACGTAAAGGAGGAACACCTGTCCGTCAAAAGGATTTAAGTAGTATCAGCCCCCTGCTACATGAGCAGTCACCAGTTCCTGAGCAATTGCCCCAACCAAATTTTGACGACAAGGGGGAGAATCTCGTAAGTGTGAGAAGTATGGAACAAACTTGCTTAAATTTTCTTTAGGTCGTGCCTGTTTTGCATGGCAGTGTTCATGCTTTCAAGTCATGAGGTGGACTGAATGATACACCATGTTTGAAATCTGTTTTCTGTGTAGGTGTTTTCCAGTTTTTTTCTACTACAAACAATACTTCCATACCTCCTTGTATATATATATTTCATGCAACCTAAATGATGCCCGTTGTAAGATGTATCAGTGTTTTATGTTTCTTCCACTGAAAAAGTGCTGAAAATTAAACACTGTCAATTATAAGATAAACTCAAAATGGCTGTGAAAAAATAGCCATTTTAGAATTGAAATACTATATAATTCCTGTACTTTCTAAAATTGAAAAAGTTGTGGTAAAAAATATTAGTAAACTTCTAATCAGACTAATTAGGATAAAGAGAGAAGAATGACCAATATTATGGAGAGAAGTGACATAGCTGTCTACTTATTTATTTTGTACTGGGGATTGAACCCCTGGGGTATTCTACTTCTGAGCTACACCTCCAGCCCTTCTTTTCTTTTTTTTTTTATTTTGCAACAGGGTCTCACTAAATTGCTAATGCTGGCTTTGAACCTGGGATCCTCCTGTCTCAACCTCCTAAGTGTTGGGATTACAGGAATGCACCACTGTTCCTGGATATAGCTATATATCTTAATAAACCTGTTATCTCAGTATTTGTGAGGCTGAGACACCAGCCCTTGGGTGTCTCAGCCTCCCAAGGGCTGGGGGTGTAGCTTGGAGGTAAAATGCCCCCCTGGGTTCAATCTCCAGTATACACACACTCACACACACACACACACACGGCAATCATGGAACATTATGAACATTATGCTAATAAATTTTGAGTTTATATAAACTAGATGCATTCCTTGAAAGGGATAAAATGCCAAAAGTCACTCAAGAAGAAATAAATTACCTCAGTAGCCAGCCCTATGTAAACTGAAGAAATTTAAATTGTCAACCAAACCTTCCCACAAAGAGAACTCCAGGTGATTTTATGTTGAATTCTACTAGACATTTGAGCAAATTATAATGCTACACACTTTACACACTCTCCTAAAAATTGAGGAGGAAATACTTCCAAATTTATTTTCAGCATTAACCTGAAACAAATCAGGCAGACATTATGAGAAAACTACAGTTCTTTATCCTCATGAGTTTATCAATATAAAGATAATTCTTCATAGCTGTGTAAGATTTGACAAAGTATACAAAGTTGGTTTAATGTTTAAAAAAAGGTACAACTAACCATTTTAACATACAGGAAAACCATATGATTATCTCAGTAGATGCAGAAAAAGCATTTGACAAAATCCAGCATCCATTTCTGATTTAAAAAGAAAAAACTCTGAGCAGGCAGTGACAAAAGGGATTATCTCCAAACTGACAAATTTTATCTATGAAAGACCAGCGTCTACTATCTTACTGGCAATTACATGGGAAAGGTTTGCAGTTTTTATATTGCCATGTTTCCCTGAAGTTCCCTGTTGTGTTTATTGATGGATTTTCTTACTTACTTTGTTAGACTTAAGACAAGGATTTTTTTCTTAGTTTCTTTTTTTCTTTTGAGATAGGCTTGTTAAATTGCTCATGCTGACCTCAAACTTTTGACTTCTTGTCTTAGTCTCCCAAATAACTGGGATTATATGGGTGCACCACCATGTTTGGCAGGATGTGGGATTTTAAATAAACCAAAAAGTAACTCATCAATGGATCATTATGACTACTTTAACTTTTTATTAAAACTTTTATTTTTTTGTAGATTATAGTTAGTAAACTTTGTTTCATTGTAAAGGTGATTGGTATTAAAAATATATGCATCTCTATGTCTGATATCTTTGGTTTGCTCTGACTTTTTAATCTTTTATTCTCATCTTTTTGCCTATTATAATTCCTTTTACCAAAATAAGTCCTTATTGTTTTTCTTTTGTACTCATTATTTGCATATTCCCTGAATTTAAGGATATCAAATTTCTACTCTTTTTCTTTTTTCCTTTGTTTAGGAAAACATAGAACCACTTCAGGTATCATTTGCAGTTCTGAGTCCTAATAAATCTTCAATCTCTGAGAATCTTTCAGGTATGCCTTTTGTTATCTTATATAATTTTCAATATGTGAAACTTAATATATTTTTTCTTTTAAAATTTTTATATTTGTTACAGCAATATGTGCATGGTTTAGAAAAACCTATTAGTGTAGTTTGGAAATGTTTATGAGAAGTTGCTTAGCCCATTAGATTCCAAATCCTATACTTAATAACCACCCATATTTAATTTCCTTAGATGGAAGTTAAGTCTTGAAAATCCTTTTTTCAAGTTGCTACCCTTAGTTTGTACAAGTGAAATTATTTGAATTGTAAGGGTCATTCTTAAATACCCAAAATGTTTCTTCAACATTAACATGGCGTTTTTGGCACAGGTACTTCCTAAGGATTCTATCTTTTATGATCATGACAAAGCAACAAAGATTTCTCCCAGCTCTTCTGACAGATCAGGACTTTTGGCAGATGTCATGGAATGGGCTTTTGGGATGGGAACCTTTATTCATATGTCTTCCCTAGTCAAAATCCTTTAATGGATTCTGTTGACACAAACCAAGCTTACAAACACAAAATGCTTAATAAGCTTATTAAGTTAGAGCTAAAATTTGAACTATAGTATATCACTTTCCAAAGTCTTCTCCGGAACACATACTGCCTTTCATTTAGACCATTAAAAGCAGTCAAGTCAGGCATGGTGGCACATGCCTGTAATCCCAGTACTTGGGAGGCTGAGACAGGAGGATCACAGGTTTGAGGCTAGCCTCAGTAACTTAGTAAGATCCTGTTTCCAGAAAAAATAGGTCTGGGGGTAGCTCGGAGGTAGAATGCTCCTGTGTTCAATCCTCAGTACCCCCCAAAAAAGCAATCAAATCAGAATTTTTCTAAACTTTGTAAAATTAAATAAAATGTATTCATAGTTATCTTATGCCTGTATTGCTATTTTATTGTCCAAAATGTAGTTGGAATAAATGGACATCTGTTTAAATACATAATTTATTATAATATGATTTAAGTATACATATAATGTAGTATGATTTAGTCTGTTATCTTCACATCGTAATGTGTTAGGCACCCATGGAAAGTATCGGAAGTTTGTGTATATTCAGTAAAAGTTATTTATTTATTTATTTATTTATTTATTTATTTATTTTGCACTGCTGGGGACTGAACCCAGGGGCATTCTACCTCTGAGCTACACCCCCAGCCCTATTTTTTATTCTTTATTTTGAAACAGGGTCTCACTAAGTTGCTGAGGGCCTCACTAAGTAGCTGAGGCTGGCCGCAAACCCAGATCCTCCTGTCTCAGCCTCCCAAGTACTGGGATTACAAGCATGTACCACCATGCCTGGCTCAGTAAAAGTTTTCTAAAAAAATTTACGGTTCCAACAAAGAAAAAAAGTTGGGGTTCTAAAAATGTATTCTTCTTGGCAATTATTTGTGGTTGAATATGACGGTAATAGCAAAAGTAGAGCTGGGAGTGGTAGTGCATAGCTATAATTCCAGTACTTGGGAAACTGAGGAGGACTGCAGGTTTGAAGCCAGCCTCAGTAACTTAGCAAGACCCTTTGTTTGTATTAAAAAAAAATAGGTCTGGGGGTGTACTTTGGAAGTAGAACACCCTCTGGGTTCAATCCCCAGTGACTGACACACATGCAAAATCAAATGTGGCTATCCAGAAGACTGGCCAGTGATTCCAGAAGTCAACACATCTCCTCATTTTGCTTGTGTCTTGCTTACCAGGAGCTGATACCTTTAATTCTTCGAATAACCATGAGAAAATAACCTCCCATAAAGTTTGTAGACTAACTCGAACTTCTAACAGAAGAAATGTAAGTATTTATATTAAATCTTATAATATTTTTTCTGTTTTTATGGTTAAATAATAATGGGTAGCCGGGTGTGGTGGCACACGCTTGTAATCCCAGTACTTGGGAGGCTGAGACTGGAGGATCCGGGTTCGCGGCCAGCCTCAGCTACTTAGTGAGGCCCTCCACAACTTCATGAGACCCGGTTTCAAAATAAAGCATCAAAAAATAGGGCTGGGGGTGTAGCGCGGAGGTAGAACGCCCCTGGGATCAATCCCCAGTACCACACACAAAAAAAATCTTGGTTTGATCAGTGTCATTACCCTACCATGTAATGCAGAATAATAATGGTTTACTAATTTGATTTTAATTCTGTTAGAAGAAAAATCCACTAAGTCAGGATACTTTCAGAATTGTTCATGCAGAAGGTAATCTGTTTGAAAAGTTTGTTTGATATCCGTATGACTTGATGAATTTTGTTGAGGTGAACGTGGAAAAGATCAGCATGTAATTAACAGAGCCAGAAATTGACATCGATGTAATCCTTTCATAAATTGTGCTTTGATCTTTTTTAACACTGTTTCACCTGGGAGTTAAAAGCATAACTCCCATTGGATGCAAATCTTTTGTTATCATATTAAATTAGATAAAATTGCACTTTTGCCTTTAGTATCAGTGTATAAACATATGCTCTCATAGGACTTTTAGCTGATAAATTTAGATGATAATCCCAGAATTCAAATATAGATAATCTTATAATTCATGATTTTCTTTCCTGCAAGTCAACAACAGTTAGGTACTAAATTGTAGGTTCTTCATAAGTATATGATGAATGAGTAAATCAACTAATTCTTAAGTTGTTTTTTCCTTCTTTCCTAATATATTTGGGTAGTATCCATATGCTTCCGGATCTATGTTTAATAAATCAGAAATTGGTAATCAGCAATTTCCTCATTTGAATTTTGTTTAAAATACCTCCAATGGCATTTGTGAGTGAAGAAGAAACGGGATGTAAAATGGTAAAAGCATGTTGCTTTCTACCACCTTAACCCTGTTCATCTATCCTCTTCACTTGGGGCATCATGGGAAAAAGAATAGTAGTGAGAGCTAAATGTGAGTGCTTGGGACTGGGGATATAACTCAGTGGTAAAGTGCCTGCCTAGCACACGAGGCCCTGGGTTTCATCTCCAGCCCAGCAAAAAAAAAAAGTGACAGCTTGTGCTTTATGGGATCCTTGCTTTAAATTTTCTTTATAGCAGATGATCGGTTTTGCAGAAGAGAATGTTTGCAACTTATATAATACAGAAACCCAGCCTTGTAAAGAAAAGAAAATTAATAGAAGGAAGTCTCAAGAAACCAAGTGCACAAACAGAGCACGTCCTAAAAAGAATCAGGTAAGTGTGTTTTTAAAGATACAATATATTTGAAGTGGTTCATTTCTTTGTTGTATGATAAGGAAAATATGGAAACAAAATTTTTTCCAGTTAACATTGCACCAAGGTTATTAAAATTATTTTAGAGTAGAACAGATCATAAGAGGTTATATACGCAACTATTAATTATTAGAGGGACATTTTTGCATGTTTCATCTTTGTGTTATTACATCCAGTGCAATAAATAACAGGCACTCAAATGTTCATTCTCATCTTTGAGTCTAATCTAACCTCTCACTCTGGAATTCTCCCTTTTTTTTTTCTTCCTTTAAAATTTTTAATGAACAGGAGGTGGAATAGAATAATTGTCAATTTACATAAATTAATTTTTTGTTAATGCTTGTGATCCCGTGAAAGAACGCACTAGTGTTCAGTGCAACCTCCATGGGTGATTTCACCAGTTGTCTGGCTGTGTACTGAGCCTGGGCTGGGACATTCACATGGTCCCGAGAACCAGGTGGCTGTTTGACAGGCTTCAGATCCCACCTCTCAGGCTTGGGCTTCAGCTACAGTAAAGGTAGATCTGTTTTCACTTTAGTGTCCTTTGACTCTTGTCCCAGCTCAGGCTGCATCCAACCCAGTTTGTCCAGCACACTGTCATCAAAATCTGCCCATTGTTTGTGACAGTGACAAAATAACTGTCACAAATAATTGTAATAATCAGTGCAGGTCCTGTATGCTGCAGCAGGGGCCACACAGTGAAGCCTTATCTGCCTCCTGCACTGTGAGCTCACCAGCTGGGCAGCTGCACTGTTCCCGCCAGGACAGCAGTAGGCCCAACCCTAAGGAGGCACCTTCAGCTCCTGTCTCCTTGAACACCCTTTTGACTGGCCATGAGGCCACAGAGTGCCTGCATGTGCCCTGCTTTCTCAGACAGATGAGTATACCATCTGTTTGTTGGACTTCTTCTAGTTGCAGGGTTACTTCTCTATACTTAAGAAAATACTTAAAAACTTGATCTCAGTCTTCCTCGGTACTACCAGTCATCTCAGATGCCTTCAGCATCCGTATTCTTGACCAACCTCGCACCTTAACCCCACTTGTTCATTTACCCTCTCCACTTGGATGTTCTGGACTCTGCTTCTCCCAAGCCAGCTACTCATTCCCTCTGCATACCTACAACTTGACCACCGCACACCTTTCTGCTTCTAAAAACACACGCTGACCTCCACGTCCTGTCTACCCCCCTTACTCATTTCCTCACTCGTGTCTGTTCCTCTAAGGATCTCCTGGCCCCTCTGTTTACTGTCCAGCTTTCTGATACCCTTAATTTGACATTTCCCCCTTCATCATGAACTGCCTGAACTGTTTGCAACAGTTCAAGTTTCCTGTCAGTAATCTCAATTCTGTATCCTCTTCATTCCATTTAATCCATCCAGCAAAATCTTACCTCTGGATTAATTATTCCCCCTGCCATCTAATACTGCCACTGGAGCAGTGCACACAGGTGTGTTGGGGGGGCTGATACTACTACAAAACCATGATTTCAGATATCTGAATTAGCAGATTCACAGTGGCAAACTGGCACCACACTGTCGCCTAAGTTTATTTTTCCAAGGTATTTAGTAATTACTAGAATTTACGCATACTTTTTAGTCCTTTTCTCACCTGACATCTCAGCAGCATTTGACATAATTGAACACTCTTTTACAGTCTCTTAGAGATTGATTCTTGTCTAAACCCATCCTTAACTGCTTGTATTTCCTAGAATTATACTCTTTGCCCATATAAATTGTTTATTTTCTGGGTAATTTCATATGCAGCATAGTTAATGATCACATTGGAAGATCAGATCTTCCTAATCCATAAACGTATGTTCAAATACCAACTAGACATCTCTTTCTACAGTGTCCTATAAGCACTTCAGAATCAATGTTTCTAAAATAAACTCATCAGCTTCACCCCTACCATGTGTGTACACACACACACACACACACACACACACACACACACCACACACACACACTGCATAAACTTCTCTTCCCCTTTATGGAATAAAAATTGCTCCTTTTTTCATTGAATGACATAGATATTCTTGAATCATGAAATCCAGAAGAAACTGGATGTTTTCCTGGCTTATTTTCTTTTTTAGGTCACACTTTTAGTATAATTTATTGCATTAGAAATTTATTTCCTTTGTATCTACACTTTTTAAAAACACAAATAATGCACACTTATTCTTCCTATCAAATTAATGGCCAGAAAATTCAAGAAAGATTGAACATTAGACTGCACCAACCCCTTCCAGGACCCTGCTGAATTAATTAATTTAGGTAATAAAAGGAATAGACTTAGAATAGCAATGAGAAGAGGAAAGGAATGAGGAGGGGTATTAAGCAACAGATGACAGCCTTCAATGAATTTCTAGAAGACAAAGCAGATGGGAACATGTTGACAGATAGAAGAGGTGGAAAGATTTACAGCTCGGAATGTGCTAGGAGGGAACCAGAGGGATCTGGGAGCAGGCCCGCCTATGGGAATCCCAAGAGACCATGGGCCCAGAATTGGCAGGTACAATGGGAGGGTGAGAGTGAGAAGTGGTACTAAAAAAACAGAGATTAATTGAAGTCCTATATAGGGAACAGTCTGCACCAGTTGGCATACCACCCCCCTCTCCCACCCTGATGCTCAGAACAGATGTTGTCATCTAGGTTAAAGCCCTCACTCTGGCATTTGAAAAGTCCCACAATCTTGACAGCCAGCTCTTGCCCTAATGCAGAGCCTGACTGCTGACACCCCCATCCTGCCCTGCCCCACACAGAATTCCTAGGTAGAGTTTTCATGCAGGAAACAAACTGGAAAACAGAGGAAACCCATACCAGCTTACCCAATTTTTTCTTAAGAATCAGATCATTGAGTGGAATCAATAGCATGAAAGAGACAAGATCAATACTAGTGAGTTTCTTTCACCTCAGAGTAATAGGTTATTCAGGGAGTGGAAGAAATATACATGTATGAATTTATGTTATTCCTGGATTTAGGAAAATAGTATCTGTGTAAAACTAAGAAGGGAATGCTATGAAAAAGGAACAGAAAAATAATTGTCAAAATAGAAGATTTACAGGGTTATAGAGAGCTCTGAGATGGCGCTTTCAGCCTGCATCATCCTGTGGTCTCCCACGGTTCTCTCAGAGCTCAGCGCCCCACTCAGCCCTCTAAGCCAGTGGACCTCAACAAGTGACCCAGGGCTTTGAACCTGCGGGAAGCCACCTGTGCTGAGGCAGAGATGATGAACTTGCAAAGTGCTGATCTCACCCAAGTTAAGAGCAGAGCCACTAGCACTGTGTGGCATAGTCTTGATTCAGGTAAACTCTGCTCCTTGGTCCTAGCAGACTCGAATGCTTCCAGCAGGAGAGATGCCACATGCAGGGAATGGCACCCTTTCCTCATGGTTAACATGAAGGGCAATGCCGTCAGCAATGGTACATCCTCTCGGATTCTCTGGGCTCAGGGCCTGCTAAGGGCATGGGGCTCCCTGCAGGATAGGCCACTGTGACATTCAGGGTGGCAGCTTTCCACCAGTCTGAGCTGCAGCCCCAGCGATTAGCACATGTTGCCAGGCTGAGTGGAATAAAGATGTGCCTTGACTGTGTGAGCAGCCGTTTATGATGTAGGGAAAGATAAGGGATATAAACGGTCCTGGAGGGCCCAGGCAGATTTCTTGAGTTTGGTGAGGCATGCACATTTCTTCTTTTCTGCTCCTGTTTCCACAGGTGAGACCTGAGCTTCAGATAGTAGTTTAGGGTGACTTTTCCTGTTGGTTGTCCTTTCTAGTCATGTGACTCCATTTATGTTTTGATCACATTTGAATCCTATTTGGAGGGTATTTTACTGTGATAGGGTCATCAGACTGTAAATATAAGAATAGCCACCTAAATTTAAAGAAGGAAAAAGCCAGATCTAAATGAATACAACACAGTATCAAAGAATCTTTAAGGGAGGTTGTAGGAAAGAGAAAAGGGTTTGTTGCCTCTGCCTTTGTGATCACTTAGACCAGAGTTGTGCACAACATCTTCCTGAGACGTGCGTTTGTGGTGCTCTCAACAGCATGATCTGAGGCTCGCACCTCTGCTAAACCCTATCATGGTGCATCTGAAATGGTTTAAATAGGTATCAGTGTCCTGCTCTGGCTCCTTTAAAGAGCAACACTGGAAAAGCAATAGGGAGAATGGCTTTGCTGTTGTTGAGTCCTGGCCATCTAGACATGTAGCCATGCTGGACGATAGGTTGTCAGGAATCCTTAGTCCTATGCCTCTTAAATTGAGCATTCTTTATTGCTGAAGAAAAGCCAGTCTGGAGTTACTTAATGTTATATTGATTCTGCTATTTTCTTATAGTTGAATAAAAATAAAAGTAAAAACATTAAAGTGTGTATGTGTGTGTATGTGTGTAGCCATATGTATGTGTAGATATAGATGTGCATATATACATATTTGGTAGCTGAATATGTTTTTATGTATCTATACACATGTGTTTATATGTATATATACATGTATCTACGTATATAGTGGCCGAATATATATTCATATATCTACATATATAGTAGCTGATATATATATTTATAGTAGCTGAATAAAGTTAAGGATATATATATTCACATATCTATAGTAGCAGAAGATATACACACACGTGTGTGTGTGTATGTGTGTGTGTATATACATATGTGTGTATATATATATGTATATATAGTAGAAGTTAAAGAAAGTCTTCCAAAGGTAGAACAAAACAAAAACTTAGCAAAAAAGACATGGAAGACCAATCTAGGAGACTTTAGAGGATATCAGAGAAAGGAGAAAATAGAATGGAAAATTATCCAGAATAAAAGAACAAGATAGAGCAGAACCGAAGAAAGTTTTCAAGCTCAAAAACCCACTGAATATCTGATACAGTTAAAAGAAAAAAATAAAAGGCAAGGACCTAAACCTGTCAGTGTGAACCTAAAAAAAAGGTTAATGAGAAGAGTGGACTTGTCCTTCGAAGAAACAAGAATTAAGAGTGGTAGTGGTATCAAGATTAGCAGAAGCCAGAATGCTGTAAAGTTATTCAACAGGACATTTAAAGCTTGGAAGGAAGTTCATTTCAGCTTAATATTCTATACCCAGCCAAACTCTGAATTAAGTATTCAGGAAAAAATAAAAACATTCAGACATTCCAAGGACTCTGAAAATTATTCTTCTTTGGATGTTGCTGGAAGAGATATTCTAGCAAAATGAGGGAGCAATTTGAGGAATCAGGACACAGTGGCTATAGCAGGACAGGAGAACAACTGAAGTGAAACGTTGATTGTAGCTGTTCAGCCAGCCCAGAAGAACAGCAAGACCAAATTTGAGCAGGGGAGAAAGTGTTCCAGGGGAAGGTCTCTGAGTGCAAAAACTTTTTAAAAGACCTGTGATTGAGAAATGGAAGGTGTGTCTCTTAAAGAAAAAAATGGTAATCGTATGCCATTTCAAACAAAAGTCTGTAAAAGCTTTAGAGCAAATATGAAACAAACTTGAGTTAGCGTAATTTCAAGCACTAACGGAGTATAAGGAAAAGTAAAATTGTACAGTGCTAGGAAACCATCACTTACCAGGGGTCTAGAAGAAAGGGAAGGAATATGAGCTTTGTACTTGGCCGAGCAATGGAAAATGCTCCCAGTCACCACAGTGTAGGTGGATTGCTGTCAACTGAGGATGAAGCTTGAACAACCTGGTTGTTGTGCAAGACAATATATCTATTAACAATCTGATTATAATGAAGGGGAAAGGTAGCAAAGGCATTAGTGCTCATAATCCAGTGGGTGAGAGCACAGTATCTGGAACCGGACCATCTGGTTCTGAAGGTTTCACCACTCCTACCAGTGGAACCGTAGGCAAGATTCTTGACTCCTGTAAAATGGCAGTGGTAATGGCAGGTATACTAGAAGCTTGTTGTGAATATTAATGAGTTAATGCATGTACAACAATGCATGTCCATAGTAAATACTTATAGATGTTAGAATTCTCATAAATTCAGGATTCAAGAAATATATTTTAAAATTGGTGAAAGAAATGGAAGTTCAAATTTAACCAATAGAAGAACCAAACTCACATAGGGAAGAAGGTTTAGTTTAAGTGAGCAATATCCTCATCTTTCATAATGCGCAGTCAGCAAATATTTAAAATCACTAAATTAGCCATAGCGTTAGAATCTTCAAGAGTGAATCCCGTTAGGTTATAACCTAGAAATGGAAAAAAAACTCCAAAATAAGATTAAATCAGAAACACTGGGAGGAAAAGATTGACAAATTTGACTTCTTTTGAACCAAGTAACATAAAGTCTGCATAAGGGAAAATCTCCAAGAAAATTAGAAGCATGAACTTGGAAAAAGTATTTGTAGCTTATATCAAATGCAAAGGACTAATATCACTAATATTCAAAGGGATTCTCAATTATTGAAAAACAATGAACAACCACAGAAAATCTCCAAGAGATATAAAAGCAGTTCACAAAATTGAAATGATAATGAGTCTTAAACATAAAAAAAATGTTCAGATTTGCTTGTCATAAGGGAGCTGCAAGTCTAACATGCATTGAGATATCGCTTTTTTTACCTTATAGATCATCAACAATATAGCTATAAGTTGACGACATGTTTTGCTGGTGAGGTTATGGATCAAATAAGCATACTCAGACATTTTCTGGTACTGCAAACCTCTTCGGAAGGAAATTAGGCAGTATCTGGCCAAATTTAATACTTAATTTACCCTTTGATCTAGCATTCCTATTTCTGAGAATCTGTCTCAAAGGTCCACTGACAAAAATACAAAAAGGTTTGTGTACATCATTGATTATTGCAGCATTATAAAGCAAAAGATTAAAAGCAAACCAAATGGCCATCAGTAAGTGACTTGTTGAATAGACTGTAGTGTGTCCACAAACGAGTATTATGCAGCTATAGAAAGTCGTGAAGAAAAGTTCCATATGTTGCTGTGGAGTGATGCCAGGTTATACTTACTAAGCAGAAAAAAAAAATATTATAAAACGATATATACAGGAAACCACGTTATTGGCTGAATTGTGCCATCTCCCATTTTGTATTTGAAGTCTTTAGAGAGGTTGAATTAAAAAGAGGTCATCAGGGTGGGCCCTAAATCAGTCTTAACTGATGTCCTGATAAGAAGAGGAAATTTGGACCCACAGACAGTGGGGATGCATGTGCCCATGGACAAGAGCATGTGAGGGCACTGTGGACGCAGCCTGTGTGCCAAGGAGGGAGGCTACAGATCAGCCGCCAGCCGCCAGGGTGCTCATCTTACACTCCAGAACTGTGAGAAAATAAGTTTCTGCTTAACTGTCTAGTCTGTGATCCTGTGATACTTTATTATGGCAGTCCTAGGGCTACACTGTCATTTATCTAAGCAAGCAGAGAACATTAGAACATTGTATATAAATACACATACACACATAATGTTTTTTAATTTTTAAAAAGAGAATATAAGCCCAAGACAAATAAAAACTGGCTTTCTATAGAAAGGGTACAGAGGGAATATGAATGAAAGCTTGACTTCTTAAAGTGTACTTTTTTTGAGCTTACTGGGGATTGAACCAGGGGTGTTCTTTGTCTTAACTACATCCCCAGCCTATATTTTATTTTGAAACAGGGTCTCCCTAAGTTATTGCACAGTGGACTCGAGCCTACTGTCCTCCTGACTCTGCCTTCCAAGTACTGGGATTGCAAGCATGAGCGTCTGCACCCAACTTGTGTTTAGTTTGACTTTGGAACCATGTCTTACATGGTTTAGTCTTACATGACTAAAACAAAATTAATCAAAACTAGGAAAAAGAGCCAGGCATGGCTGTGCATTCCTATAATTCCAGTACCTGGAAGGCTGGGACAGGATAATCACAGGTTCAAGACCATCCTGGACAACTTAGCGAGACCCTGTTTCAAAATTAAAAAAAATAAAATCAGGATGGGGATGTAGCTCAGAGGTAGAATGCCCCTGGGTTCAGTGCCCAGTCACCCCCACCCCCAAAACTAGGAAAAAGAACAGTCCCTAAAAATTGAAAGCAAAATGAAACAAATCTTCCTGTTTCTGGTTTGTAGCTTAATTTCACTAAGATTGTTTTTAAACCTGAAATTTGAATATATCTTTGTGGGATAAATCTTAAGGACAAAAAAACTACAAAGAAATCATAATATGAAACATTCAAATTGTTATTAGGAATCAAGACTTCACTATATGAGACAAAAGAAAAACTTTTAAATCAAGGAAGTTTCAAACTAAATTTTATATTCAATTTGAATATAAATATCCATATGAATTATTTGTGTTATTTTTTATTTAAAAGAATTTCTCCTCTCTGTCCACTGATAAGGCTTATGAGTATCCCTAGTCACTGGATTGTCTTTGCTATATACCAGTTAAAAAGGATCAGGGGCCAGTGGTGAAAGATTACTTTTGTATTTCCAACAGTAAATGTAGAAAGTGAACCTGGGTCTGTAGCAAAATGCAGAGAAGGAAGCTTAAAACCACTGAGTTTTGAAGAGACTTCCGCTGATGAAAGATAAGACCATTTGACTATCAAAAATAATGATTGCAGTGCGCTGAAACACAAACATGACTAATGAAGTAACGTATATGTTCACAATGATTTTAAAAAAATAACGGTCACTTTAAGCTAGGATGCCAAGTCACTCTTCTGCAAACTGGAAAATAAAGCTTGAGTTCTGTTTTAGGTTAATAGTTGATAAGGGAAACGTTCTTTATAGAAAAGTTTCAGCTAAGCCGGGCGTGGTGGCGCACGCTTGTAATCCCAGTACTTTGGAAGGCGGAGACCGGAGGATCCAGGTTCGCGGCCAGCCTCAGCTCGCTCGCTCGCTCTCTCTCTCTCTGTCTCTCTCTCCCCTTAGTGAGGCCCTCCGCAACTTCGTGAGACCCCGTTTCAAAATAAAGTATAAAAAAATAGGGCCGGGGGCGTAGTGTGGAGGTAGAACGCCCCTGCGTTCGATCCCCGGTACCGCAAAAAAAGAAAAAAGTTTCAGCTAATGAATACTAGGGGCTGGTGAGTTGGAGCATATTGGGAAATGTTACTTAAAAGGTACAAAGTTTCAGTTAGTTCTGGAAATCTATTGAACAACATGGTGACTATTGTACATAGATTCCCAAAGTCAGCAATACTGCACCCAGGAGGGACACTGGAACGATCCCGGGAGGATGGTACTGACCTCAGATGCCACTGGGGGGCACTGAATAAAAAGAAGCAAGAAGCCAGGAGTGGTGGCACATGCCTGTAACCCCAGTACTTGGGAGGCTGAGACAATAGGATCACAGGTTCAAGACCAGCCTCAGCAACTTAGCGAGACCCAGCAACCTAGTGAGACCCTGTTTCAAGACAAAATATTTTTTGTTTATAGCTCAGTGGTAGAGTGGATGCCCTGATTTGATCCCAAGCACAGCAAAAAAAAAAAAAAAAAAAAAAAAAAGACTGGGTGTGTAGCTCAGATGTAGAATGCTCCTGGGTTTAATCCCCACTATCATAAAAAGAAGGGGGCGGGGTGAATAACTTTTTTTCTAGGAAAGGAGCAGTATGCCAATAAATTTCGGAATCTATGTGCATATAATATTTTCTTGAAAGTTGCTTAGAGTACAACTTAAATGTTCTTACCACAAAAAAGTATGAATCAATAGATGTGTTACTAGCTTAATGTAATCATTGTAAAATCATATAAATATGATTTTCATTTGTCAGTTATACAAGTAATATTTTGACCTTTTCAAAACTGATTCTAATCAAACGTCTAGATCTAATTACCATCTTATAGCACATACAGGGGTTAGAGGAACATGAAGATACGCCATGGTTACATTCAACTAAATCCAGTTTAGCTGATTCTGCAGGACAGATGCCTCAGTTTATTCACCACATAAATAGCGAGGAGAAAAAAGAAGGAATTTTTTTAAGTTAGAGAGACTTAAGAGATACATCAACCAAATGGAATTATGTAGAGACCTTCTTTGACTCCTGAATTGAACAATTTTAAGAAGGCATTTGTGAGCCAATCAGAGAAGTTTGAGCTCTGAGGAGATGTTAAGGAAAATTGATGTCCTTATGGTTTCTGTGTTTTTTAACTAAATTTTTTATTTCGATATCATTTTAGAAATACATGCTGTTGTAAGAAATAATACAGAAAGATCCCAAGGACCCTTTACCCAGTTTCTCCCTAATGGTGACATCCTGTAAAATCATAGTAAAATATCACAACCAGGATATTAACACGCCGATACAGGATGTTTCCATTGCTGCAAAGATCTGTCCCTGTGTCTTTCTTTGTAGCTCCATCCATTTGCCCCACCCACCCATCACCCCGTCTGAACCCTGGCAACCACCAATCTCTTCTACTTCTATAATTTCGTCCTTTCGAGAATGCTGTATAAAGGGAGTCAGACCCTGTAACTTTCTGGTCTGGCTTTTTTTACTCAGCGTAATTCTTTAGGGATTCGTCCAGGTTATGTGTATCAGTAGTTCTTTTTTATTGCTGAATTGTATTTCTGATTTGTTTTTGAAGGAAGATGATTCCTTATCTCTTTAGAGACACTGCAGGATTTTCAGATGAAATGATGTTATATCTGGGATTTGCTTTAAAATAATCAGGGAAAGGTGGATTATAAATGAATTATGATTTCTCTGTGTTAATAGTTGAAATTATTTAATGGATAAATGGGATTCAGCCTACTATTATCTTTACTTTTGGGGTGTTTGAGATCTTGTATTATAAAAAGTTAAAAGTATAGAAGTATGAGCTTATATGGAGAGATGGAAGTATGGCCTCAAGAAGTAAAAATGGAACCAGTAAAAAAAAAAAAAAACAAATAGGTAAGGAAGTGTATTCTTTATCCTTCTAATAAGCATTCCTCTACAATTTGGTTGTTCACCATGTACCCAAATGATTTTTATTTTTTGAGACCAGGCCTTGTAATATTGCATACACACACACACACACACACACACACACACACACACCATACCATAGTATATTAAATGGCTATGTAGAGCCTATGCACCACAGTAATGCTAATGGCATAGTTTGATGTTAAAAATTAAAAGTGTGTCAGGTAAAATATGCTAATTAGCTTGGTTTAACTATTCCACAGTGTATACATACATCAAAACCATCTTGTACATCATAAATACAATTTTTGTCATAAAATTTGTTTTCCCCGTATCAGTTCTCAAAGTAACAAGAATTTAGAAGAACAAGAGAAGCTAACAGGTCAAACCTTGTGTTAACTATTTCACGTGCTGACTCAGTAACACTGACCCAAGCTCAGTGTGGGGTTTGCTGTTCTTGTTCCCATTTTGCAGAGGAGGAGAATGAGGCAGAGTTGAGGTTTCTTGCTAAGATACGGCAGTGAAGTGGCCATCAGGATTTGCACCTGAGGCCAGATGTTTCCCTTTACAACTCATCTGTCAAGACTTAAGACTTTTCTTTTCTCTTGGCTTCCACATCCATTAAGCACACCAGCGTTTCCCCAACTGTTCCATGGAATGTCAACGGATGTTCCATGAAAAGGATATTTAATAGAAAAATATGTAACCTAGCATTTTCCTTATGTGTATAGAGATTATACTGAGAACGCAGAGAAGCTTATGTTAAACGTGTATCGTATATCACCAAGAGGAACGTTCATCTTATAGTGTTCTAAAATTACTTTTCCATGGAATGTTGTGTTTTGTTTTTACAAGATAACTATAGCCATTTCTGTACTCCTCGATCACACCATTAGTTTCACCTGAATCTTTGTATGCTGCCACACAAATGGTCTTTCTTCAGCGTAAGCTGAAGGTGTTGACGCCCAGAGCACCATGCAGGGAGCCCTCCTCGCTTTCATGTGGTTCATTGCGCGCAGGGACTCGGCTGCTCCTGCCTGGGTGCCCTGGCCACCGCTGCTGGGTGCAGCTCTTGGTCTTGCAGGACTGCCTCACTTCGTGTTTCTGCTTATGCTGTTTCTCAGTTCCTGCTAGGGTATTCAGAATTGAATGTAATTCTGCATCCCAGAAATTATTGAAATTGTTCTAATTTTTACAGAAACCCACATTTAAAAAAATTATTCCCAGACCTTTGTCCCCACCTTTTACTTGTGCTTATTAAAATCCATACTGTTGTGACCCCTGTTGTGTTTTATTTTGGTTTTGCAGCACTAGAGTTTGAACCCAGGACCTCATGCACACTGGGCAAACACTCTACCACTGAGCTACATCCAGTCCCCTGGGGCCTTTTTTTTTGAGGTACTGGGAATTGAACCTCTGAGCTACACCCCCAACCCTATTTTCTGTTTTGAAACAGGGTCTCGCTAAGTTGCTAAAGCTGGCCTTGAACCTACAATTCTCCTGTCTCAGCCTCCCAAGTACTGGGATTACAGGTGTGGGCCACAAGACCTGGCTGTGACCTCTTTGTTTCAATCTTGATTAAACTGATTGATTAAACTATGGGTTGTTTGAATCAGTTCATCTGGATTTTTGTTATCTTTAGATTTTCCATCCATACCTATTGTTTCTTCACCTAAACGTGTGAACAGAGACAGCCTCCTGGAGCATTTCAGAAGAGAGCTTATGCTAGCTTAATCTGGAGTTGTCGTGACTACATCCTAGTTGCAAATATCTCAGTTCTACAGCATCTAATGTTTTTTCCCTTATCCAGCACTTGTTTTGGCAAATGCTTTGTGGAAATAGAGAAAACTACTGTACAGTTTCTGTTTTGAGTTCTGCTTTTTATTTTATTTGACTTTGCTTAAGTTACTCCCTATCTATGCCTAAGATTTTAAATGGAATAACTGATCTTAAGTTTTTCTGTAAAAGTTATATTTTAAAAATCACTGTATGAATGACAGAGATGTTGTAGAAATTAAACGGTAAAAATTGTACATGGCGCTACATCGTTCTCAAATACAGTATTTCAATACATCTTAACAGGTTTTAAAAAGTTGCAGAAAGAAGAAAGGAAGGGGAAAGAAAAGTGTTCAGAAGTCTTTATATGGGGAGAGAGAGATTGCTTCCAAGAAGCCCCTCCTGAGTCCTATTCCCGAGCTGCCTGAGGTCTCCGAGAACACACCTTCAGTTCCAGGCCTCCGCCGGACATGCTCAGGTATCCCACCCTGGTCCTCTTAGTAACATCTCTCTCTTCTCCCTCTTTGTAGCTATTTCACATTTCTTTTCTATTTTGCGTTCACTATATAAAGAGTACATAAATAGAAGTAGCAACATTTCCCCCTAAAAGTGAGAATTTTAAGTAGAGGAAGCTGTAACCTTTAGGTGGCTTAGACTATTTTTAGACTCTGGTGGAAGCTCTGGATCCTCCAGAAAAACTCACAAAATTTATGTCTGTTTGTGCAGTTCTGGGGATTGAATCTAAGGGCACTCAACCACTGAGCTACACTCCCGGTGTCTCTATTTTTTATTTTGATTGTTTATTTCTTTGTTTGTTTTTGTGTTACTAGGGATGGAACCCAGGGGCATTCTACCTCTGAGCAACACCCCCAGCCATATTTTATTTTTTTATGTTGAAACAGGGTCTCACTAAGTTGCAGACGGCCTCACTAAGTTGCTGAGGCTGTCCTCAAACCTGCAATCCTCCTGTCTCAGCCTCCCAAGTACTGGGATTACAAGCCACCAAGCCCGGCTTTTATTTTTTATTTTGAGACGGGCTGGCCTTGAATTTACTATCCTCCTGGCTCAGCCTCCAAGTAGCTGGGATTACAGGTGTATTGCTGTTCATCATCTTTTTGCTTCTTAAAGCATTTTGTTAAATTAAAATGAATTACATTTGGTTTTGTGGTCCATCATTAGAAGTGAATGAACTGATGGCTCAGTAACAGATAAATCTTAGATGAGCTGAGCACAAAAATTAAAAAACAAAAGCAGACAAAAAATATCTTGCCCCATGAAGTTTTATTAGAGTTGATATTACTAAATATCTTTTAGAAATAATATTTACAAATTGAATTGGATTACCTTGAAAGTTTTTGTTTTTAAGCAAAGATCAAGTTAATATCCTGGTTAGATGAAAGATAGATTGGAGTTGCTTCTGGTTTGTAGTGTTTGACTTGTAAATGAACTGCATCATGCTGAAAATAATAAGGATATGTGTTCATTTGTGTGTTGATTTTTATATAGAGTCATTTTTAAAATAGCTGGCTTCATCAAGCATCAGCTATTACAGCCTGCTTTCCATTTGCAGAATCCTTTATACTTACAGACTTATAATTTGTAGGGTGTGAGGCTGCATGAAGTGCATGCACCTCTGGACTCTGGGCTTCCGCACACCTCTCCCATCCACCCACACTCACACACGCCTGGCCTGCACTCGGCCCCGCCTCTCCACGTGAGGCACCTTGCCTCAGGAGGTCTGTCAGTCCACCTCTTTGTGATGTGGCCTAATTCTGCTCATGTTTTAAGATGTTATTGTGCTGTCTGCCTTTCCAGGAAAACCCTTTGAATACTGAAACATTCTTTATCTATAACCAATGGTATCCCCTACTGAAAGGGTTTAAAACAGTTCATTTTCTTCCTTTCTCTCTATCATGTCTCTTTCTCTCTCTCTCCCCACTACTTTCTCCTTCCCTTCCTCTCCCCATCTTCTTTTTCTATTATGTTGAATTTTGTGAAAAATACATAAATATATATAAAAGAGCTCAACTGACATTTGTTGGTGGGTACTGAGTGGACCCTGACCTATATTAACCTCTTGGTTTACATGACATGATTTTAAGTACCCTAGTCATGGATATATTTTCAATTTGAAACATTATTTTTGAACTTTTGACTCAGTTTATGTTTTGTATATCTTCCAGTTTTATTATGTTTAAAATATATTTTATACTCATCTGAATGGCCAATTAAAAACATTATTTTTTTTGCGGTACTGGGGATTGAACCCAGGGGCATTCTACCTCCGAGCTATACCCCCAGCCCTATTTTTTATTCTTTAATCTGAAACAGGGCCTCACTAAGTTGCAGAGGGCCTCACTAAGTAGTTGAGGCTGGCCGCAAACCTGGATCCTCCTATCTCAGCCTTCCCAAGTACTGGGATTACAAGCGTGTGCCACCATGCCCGGCTTAAAACAATAATTTTCTAAGATAACAGGAGAAGTGGCTTCTAATAATAGAGATTTAGTACTGAGTACTAAAACCTGAATTTATTTAGGATATGTTACCTGCTTAGTATTGATGACTTTTTTTCCCCTTCACCTATGAAGTGTCAGAAACACGTGAAAGGCTACACTTGGCGCACTTACCTGGAGTGTGAAGCTTAATCAAAGACTGAGGAGCAAGGGTAGATGTGTTGAACAGTGAAATCAGCATGCTTTATCTGAGGGTACAGTGTACTTGATAGTAATTTTTTAGTACAGGACATGAGAGCTATATGAAGATGCTAAGTCCTCATATCCTCCATAATTCCAAATTTTCTCTCTTCTATTTCAGGGGAGACATTGATGGAAAAGTTTTAGAAGCACGATGTTGCCCATTTTTATTAATTCATTTTCAGGGAAATGGGCTGCCTCATGCTAATGGACCTTATAGTGTGGGAAGTGGGTTAGAATAGAGGAAGCAATTTAAGACACTGGCCTTGTTTTCATGGTCTGAGGTTGTGTGCTTTATTAATTCATGCGTTGAATACCTGTTTTCTGAACCTGTGGACTGGGGAGGAACTGAGAGGAGGAGGGTAGATGGAGACAAGCACAGTGTAATGTTTGGTTCGTAGGTCTTGTAATTTTTGAAAGTTTAAAACATGCAATATAATAGGATGCAGTTATACAGCAGGCACCTATTTAATAAACTTAAGGTTTATTTCCATTGTTACTTCTTAATTAAATTTTAACTTATTTACATGCCCACAGATGGTTGCAACTCAAATGGTAAACTGAAAGTGAAGCCTGGTAAAATTCCAGTTGAAAGAAACTGCCCTTTGTTTCCGAACCTAGAAGCTGTGCACGTGCATGGAGGCTTTGACAGAGCTGGCGCGCATGGGCTCTGCCACTCTCACGTGGAAACTTCCCTCTGGCCCGGCGATGCTACTTCTGATGAAGAGGCGAAGGCGAATGCCGTGGACATTGAAGACAGCAGAAGCATTCCAGAAGCAGAAGCCAGGATGGAAAGTGAAAGTGGGCCCAAAACTGAGACTAAGCATGAGAACAGCCACATGTCTTGTGCGTCTGTGACCACAGAACACGTTGTGTCAGATAACCCAGAACCTGATTCCGTCCTGCAGTGCCAGGAATTTTCTGCTGCTGGTCAAAATGCAGAAAAGCTTTGTCAAATCTTTGAAATTTCAGAAGATATAAAATGTGAGAAAAAGGATGACTTCTTAGTAGCTACAGAGGGGGAACTGCAGTGCAACCATTCCATGTCTGAGTCACAAAAAGGGTTTAATCATTTAGATGTACGAATGGGAAATATGAAAGGATCTAGAAGCCACCGTGAAGATGCGGGAAGAAAATCTGCAGAAAATAGCAGCGTTGCGAGTTGTGTAGAAGGGAAACACAGAAGACGCTCTATGTGTTACTCTGATAGTCAGAGTTTACATTTGGAAGAAAACAGGAATCACAAACCTTCCTATGGCGTGGGCAGCTCCGTGGAAATTAGTTTAGAGAATCTGGAACTGTGTAAAGATTTATCTGATGCCATAGAGCAAACCTTTCAGAGAACAAATCGTGAAACCAAAGTGCGACGGAGCACAAGGCTCCAGAAGGATTCGGAAAATGAGGGGCTCGTGTGGATGTCACTTTCCCTCCCTTCCACTTCCCAGAGATCCAAACGGAGAACCATATGTACATTTGACTGCAGAGGACTTGAAAGCATGTCCCCCAGCAAAGAAACTGTGCCCGCCAGACAGAACCCAGGTGTGCTGGCCTCAGTCTCCGGTGAAGCGAGCAGCTACGACCTGACTGCTGCTGGTCCTTGTTTACCTGTGAAGAGGAGGAAGAGCTTTTGTGCATCCACACTGGGAAGTACTCAAAGTACCACTCAGCCAGCACACATCAGGAGAAGAGCCTCTCTAAAGAGGAAGACAGAAAGCTCTGGGCTGACCTCCAGAGGGCTGGACACGGGGGAGAACGGAAGCAGCAACTGACCTTCCCCAGAGCGTTTGGCAAGAGAGCAGGTGGCCACCCGTGTGCAAGAGCGTCTTCCCTCCCAGCTCCCAGCCTTTATTCAACGTCAGTGCCTCACAAATTTCAAATAAAATCATTCGAGTTGAACCAACTTTTAGGTGCAAACAAGTGAATTCTTTCATCATTCAAAAAGAAAACGTCCTATTAAATATGTTCTCCCCCCAGATGGCAATTGCTGTTATTAGTATTTTGCTCAAAGAATTGTTTTTAGGCCCAACAATATACCTCCGAATTTTTATTTCATGTGAGTACATGTTTACCTGAAGGTTTAGACTCTTGTCAAAAACATCCTTTACAACTGCCTGGTTATATTTCAAGTGTTGTTTAGTTTTGTTTCTTTTGCAAAAGACAAATTGATAAAAATAGTGAAACTTCATGAAAATGAAGGTAATATTAATTTGAAGACTTAAAATGGGGTGATATGTGTTTTTATTTTACAATATGGCAGAAAAATGGTTACTTTTTTAATAATTAAGAAAAAGGAAATTACAAAGGTTGCTTTCTCTTTGGATTCAGTTTAAGAGAATTTCTGATGACTTGCTTTGTCTCAAATGAAGTTTTGCTTTAATAGTGAAAATCAAATCTTAAATGTGAATTTTCAGAAAATTCCTTCAGTAACCAGAATTTTGTAAATCCATCATTATAAATGAATATGTAATTTATAAATAACTAACATGAAAGCATTCTTTCCTTCAAACAAGATTGTTCTGTGCTTCGTTGGTAGGAGGGAGAGGTTGGGGTTTGGTGAAAATAGAGCAGTTTAGTCTTTTAAACACCGGACTCCCAGATCCAGAGTAGTCACAAAGTAATTTGGGATTTCATCCGTAGTTTGCCGTGAAAGATTTTTTTGAAAAGCAGAAACTTAACTTGCAGGGGCTCTAGAAAATTAGTTTACTAACATGAAATAAATCACTAATGTCTTTTGACACATTTTCCAGCAGGTTTTTTGTACTATCACTTGTCTCCGTGTCTCTAGTTAAGCTTTTGCAGTATTCCCTATGTCTGTTTTGTTGACAGCAGTTTGAAAATCAAAATTGCGATATGTCTAGAATTTGTGAATGCACATAAATCACAGTATCATTACACAATTGTCTCTGAAATCCTTTAAATCATTAAGCTCTCCCTGGCTGTGATGGCAGAAACATGTTAACAAATAGAGCTCCCTATAAATAACACAACAGGGAAGAAAGCTCCTGCAGAGAGGCCATTTCCCCCTCTAGATGGAGACTATTTGTTACCTCCCTGGCACCAGCAGGTCTGGAACTCCTGCTGCTAAGGACTAATGTATTTTACATTAACACTCCAAGCAGTCCCCAGTTTCTTCTGCTCAAGGGTGGATTGTTTAAAATTTTCTTTTATCTTTACATGTAAATTATTTACGGACTTTCCTCCCCATATATGGTTTGGTGTGGTTGTCAAGTCAGTACCACTGAAAACAAACAAAAAAGAAGAACAATTAATTAACTTACTGTGAAGCTTTTTGGTTTTGGTAATTTAAAAAGAAAAAAATACTTTTAAGACACCTAAATGTTAGAGAAACAATTTTTGTATTTCTTTTTTCATATGAAGGCTAAAAGCTATGGATTGTTACTTGCCCCCCCTTCTATGTTATGCTAATATATCAACTCAACTGTATTTGAATTTTTAAAATTTCACAGGTTGTTTTACTTCTCAAAAAGTGCTAATGAGGATGAGAGAAATGTTTTCATGTGTGATTTTGGCTTAGTTTTTCCAGTGTAGACTTATCATTTTCTAACACCTACAGATAAAAATTTACACTTTACAAATCCTGTTGGTTTCACAATACACTTTGTTGATATTTGTAAATACTAGACAGTTTTCCTAAGAAAAATCAAAGCAAGTTTCATTTGTTTCAGATATGTAAAAAGTTAGTAATTTCTTATTTGATCATGCTTGCTTGCCTTTTTTTTACTGTTTCTTTTCATTAATGGTTAAATCAAAAACTTGGCTTCAAAACAGTATTTCCTGAGTTATCTTTTTTACTGAAGTCACTAATCCTTGATGTTCTGCCTTAGAACGTCTGCTTTGCAGGTCATCTGCTTCTGTCCTGTAGATTCTTGTTGTTCCAGTAGATGGCAGCATGACATTTGAAGTTCCCCTTCTCCATGCTCAGCCAACAAGCCAGGGCAAGTCTTAGTTGCTGTTGCCTGTGCTTCCCTTTATTTGTTACTAATTTTTATCACACAAATAAGAGGTGTCTATTGAAAAAAGTGGAGAACTGTACAGAATTAAAGAGTGGAAATATTGACATCTCTCTTCCCCCCCCCCACAGTAGGCAAACGTGAGTGTCGCCTCACTTCCTCTCTGTATCTGTGTGTAAACACCGTTAACTGGCATGCATCTTGCAGACCTTTCCTGTATACACACAAGTATGGTTTTGTTGTTTGCTAATGGATCAGCTATGTGTACCATTCTGCAACTTGACTTTTATTCAACAAAATACCATGAGTATCCTGCAGTCTTAATATGGACAACCATAGGGCCACTTTAGTCTTCCCAAGCCCTGTGTAGAATTACATACTTTTGGCATCTATAGTTTAGGTAGCCATCTCCTTGGTAACACATGGGAGCTGTTTCTAGCTTTTGCTAGTGGAAATTATGGCACACTGGGCTTGTATGGAAATGTAAGAGAAATTCCTCAAAATTAGAATGGTTATTAAGTTGTCTCCCATAGGTCGTAACTGGCAAGCTCCTCCTTTCTGTCTCTCATTTTCTTTTTTGTTTTTGTGGTACTGGGGATGGAACCCAAGGACATTCTACCTCCAAGCTACATTCTAGCCCTCCTTTATTTTTATTTTGAAACAGGGTCTTGCTAAATTGCTGAGAGTCTCTACTTGCTGAAACTGTCTTCAAACCTGGGATCCCCTGTCTCGGCCTCCCAAGTACTGGGATTACTGGGTTTCTCCTGCCACTCACTGCCACTTTGTGTCTATTTTCTCTTCCTCACTTTCACAAGAACTCTCTAGTTGAGGGTGAGGTTTAGAGCTGGCTTAACAAGGAGGGAAATGATTGATTATGCTTGATTCATGCCGTTGATTAAAAGAGCTATTGTTTAAGTCTGTCGAGGTAAAATAACTTAAAGCATACAGTTGGATTTTTGGAAAATTTGTATAGTCATGTAATCAGTAGAACAGTCAAGTAATAGAACATTTTCACCACACCAGCCAATCCTCCCTCCACCAACAAAGCCCTTCTCTGTTCATCTCTCTGCTGATCTCATTCCTATCGTTATAGTTCTGCCGCTTCCAGCATGTCATAAAAATGGGCTCGTACAGTATATATTCTTTTGTCCCTGCTTTTTTTTTTTTTTTTTTTTTTTTTTTTTTTTTTTTTTTTTTTTTTTTTTTTTTTTTTTTTTTTTTTGCGGTACCGGGGATTGAACCCAGGAGCCCTATTTTTTATCCTTTACTTTGAAACTGGGTCTCACGAAATTGCGGAGGCCTCACTACGTAGCTGAGGCTGGCTGCAAACCCGGATCCTCCGGTCTCCGCCTCCCAAGTACTGGGATTACAAGCGTGCACCTGGCTTGTCCCTGCTTTTTTAACTTAGCACAGTGCTTTTGCCATTTGTCCATGTTGTGTGTTATAAGTAGTTGATAGCTGTTTTTTGCTGAGTAGTATTCCTTTTTATGGATGTACCACTGATTCTTTATCCATTCGCTTCCTCTATGAACATTTGGATTTCTATATGTATTTTTGCTATTATGAATAAAGCTGCTATAAATATTCACATATGGTTCTTCTTTTATAGACATATGTTTTCATTTATCTTGGATAAATACTTAGAGATATGGGATTCCTGGGATGTATAGTTGAAAAAAATCCTATGGATGTATGGTTTAAAAAACTGTCAAACGTTTCCATAGTGGCTACACCATTCTGCGTCCCCACCACCAACACGTTTTATTTGCTCCCGTCCTCACCAGCGCGTGGTGTTGTCAGTCTGTTTTAGTCATCCTATTTAGTGTCTCATTGTGATTTTGATTTGTATTTTCCAATGACTGAGGATATTGAGCATCTTTTCCTATGCTTACTTGCAATCTTTATATGTTCTTTGTTCAGGTGTCTATTCAAATCTCTTGCCCGTTTTTTTGTTGTTGTTGTCTCATTATTATTGAGTTGACAGAGTACTGTGTATATTTGGATACAGTCCTTTACTGGGTATTTTTTTCCCAGTTGGTGGCTTATTTTATTTTCTTAGTGTCTTTTGAAGAAGGTTTTTGTTTTGTTGAAGTCTTAATTTATCAGATTTTTTTCTCTCTGATGATTCATGATTTTTGCCTAACTCAAGGGCATATAGATTTTCTGTTTTTTCTCTTAGAAGTTTCACAGTTTTATTTCTCACTGAAATCTTAGATGTCCTTTGAGTTAATTTTTGGGTGTCGTATAAGGTGAGGGTGGATTTTTGTTTTTGATGGATATCATCCAGCACCATTTGTTGAAAAGCTTGTCCATACCTCACTGAATTCCGATGGGATCTTTGTTGAAATCATTTGACCTTGTATGTGTAGGTCTATTTCTAGATTTTATTCCACTGACCTATATGTCTGTTATTACACCAGTATCACCCCATCTTGAAAGCCTTGTCCCCTTCCCCCAACTTATTATAAATTTTTGTCATAATTTATGTTTTAGTTCTTGGGGGGGGCAATAGAAGCCAAGAGTTAACTAACCAAATTTATCCAGAACTTTCAATTATACACAGACCTGCAATGCACTACCTTTTAGAGACAAGAAGCCAAGTAATAAAAAGCTCTCAAAGACACGATAGGAAGCCAGCTTCCCTGAGGCGCCTCTCCATCAACCTGGTCTTCTGGAAACTGGTTCACTACAGTTCATGGTTTAAAACTGTGACCCTGAGTCGCCATAAGATTCAGGTGCCGAGAAGTCATCCTCTTTTGGGATACTACTCTTTGGATAGCAGTAAGAAGATAAAAGTAAATTAAAATAAGGTTCAAAATTAAGTTTGTAAAAATTAATAAACCTGGGTCATTTGTTTTCATAAATTAAAATTTTATTATAGTTTGGTTTAACATAAAAAATTATCACTCTTAATGCTCAGAAAGTATCTTTGAGGCTGGGTGTGATGGCACAGGTTTACAATTCCAGTACTTGGGAGGCTGAGACAGGAGGTTCGCAGGTTTGCGGCCAGCCTTGGTAACTTAGGCCCTCCGTAACTTAGTGAGATCCTGTTTCAAAATTAAAAAAATAAAATAAGGCTGAGGATATAGCTAGAGGTAGAATGCCCCTGGGTTCAATCCCCAGTACCAAAAAAAGAAAAAAGAAAGTTGCCTTGAGAATTATTTATTAACGTGAAAATTTCCATATGTTCAGTCTTCCCAGATGGGCAGATTGTGGATTTACTAATAACATTTGCCAAGCATTTATTCAACAACTAGGTGCCAGGCATTCATTTCTAAAGATGATCACTGTCTTCAGTTGCTCAGTTTCCTCCAAGGAGCCTGTCTGCCCTCCCAGTGTGGCACTGGCCTCAGATCTGGCAAGTTTGTTTCGTTTTTGGAGTGATAAGGGAGCAAATTCACTGGTGGGAGGTTTAGAGGAAGGGTGATCCAAGAGGCACTTCCTGTTCCAAATGCCCTTTCATGATCATGCACAGACGAGGCTGTAGGAACAGGCTGGCTTCATCTCATCTAAGTTTTCAAGTGTTTTTCTTTACTTCCGTCATATTCTTTTTTTTTTTTTTTTTGTGGTACTGGGACTGAACCCAGGGGAATTCTACGTCCGAGCTACACCCCAGTCCTATTTTTTTATTATTTATTCTGAAACCGGGTCTCACTAAGTTGCAGAGTAGCTGAGGCTGACCGCGAACCTGGATCCTCGGGTCTCAGCCTCCCAAGTACTGGGATTACAAGCGTGCGCCACCATACCCGGCTTACTTCCATTATATTCTAACCTGTGAATACATCTTGATGAAGAATAATTCTGACACTAGACTATAGGTTGTGAATTGTACATAATAAAATGTTCAAAGAAATCTCTCAAATGCTTATGCATTTTATCTCTTGTACTACCAAGTCTCTCTTGATAGTGTATCTGAAGGATTTGACTCTGAGCTTGAAGTCCTAGACTGAACGGGTGGTGGTGGGATTAATTAAATAATTGTACATGCAAAAAATAGGGTTTTATCTAAATTTATTTGAAGATGATCCCATAATCTTGTTTCAGCTGTATAGTGTACTAATGGCTAACATACCATGGCCTAACAATTTCATTTTTGTCTAATGTTCTGTTGTGTTCATTTTTGTACATTCTTTGATGCTTTTCTGGTTTTTTTTTGAAATTGCAATACAGGCTACAAGTAATGAAATGGCTTAAATGAGAAGATGAGTAATTATTGCTGTTCAACTGGTACATATTTTTGTTTCTCATCTTCAACCAAGACCATACTTAGCTTGGTTATGACCTTCAAGATTTATTAGAAAGGTTTTTGGAAATTTTTTTGAAATTGGGTTTCAAGTATTTTTGGAACTGCTTCTATATTTTGATACTTTAAGCATTATATCACATGAAAAGGCAAAATAAATGAGCATGCACGTTACAGAAAAACACAAGCTTGCATTTTGTAAGAGGTGGTTGGGATTTCAACACAGAATTTCCAGTGACCAGTTGGAAAGCTGACTTTTAGTTCTTTTTCTCTTTTTTTTTCATTTGTCCAAAGCATATAAATTAAATTTTTTAGTTTACATTGTGCGATAAAAGTGGTCTATATGAATGCAAACAGCTGGCATTTGGGGTTTAGATGTAATAATCAAATTATAAAAACTTTTAAAAGTTCCAAATCCTTAAGCATATATCTGAATTTTTAAGCTCTGAAATTTAAAGGTAACTATTAGATCTGTTTAGTGCTTCTAATACTTATTTTCATGCCCTTATTTACCCACTTAATGTTTACTTTAAGAACATTGTTCACTTTGGTAATATTTCATGATCTTCAATAGAGTGATTTAATTGTGACATTTCTATTTTTGCCATTTAAAACCATATTAAATTTCCAGTCCGTTGGTAAACAAGGAAATAAAAGTCAATTTCTTCTGTGTTTAGGCACATTAGATAACCACTAAGTAGCATCAGGTGTTTGCAAAAATAGGTTCTTCCAAATGTCTGCTTAAAACTGGAATAATTTTTTTGGTATAAATTGATGTCAAGCAGTTGAAACTTTATAGAGAAAATGAGCAAAAGAGTATTTTTTGGTTCGAGTAAGTTTAGTTCAGATGCCAAGCACTTGAATGTAAAGTTTTTTTGTGCCTAACATTTGAACAAATACAATGTTTATTTTCTAATTGTTTATAACAGCATTAATCCAAGGCAACCAATCGTCTTTTCTTGTTTTAAGTATAAATTGGGAACGAAGATTTCAGAAGTGTTCCCTAACTCAAACCTGAAGAACCTGGTGTTAGTCTTGGGTGATTTCCAGTGACCCTCTGCCTCCCTTCTTCCTGCCCCCTGTGTAGATTTGGAACTGGGCAGCCATTTTTGTTTTTGGAAGGGAAAGGAGACAGATATAATGAATGACTTTTATTGTGCAATATTTCAAACTCTCTTGAATGCGTTCGAATGGGATGGAAACTGTTCTGCCCTATGTCATAGCCAAAACAAACAAAACATATTCCCTAAACCTGGATGTGTGTTTCTCTCAAACTGGCAGTCGAGTTCAGCTCTCAAACAAGAATTTGGTTTGACAATTTTTAGCCCTTGTTCAGCTGAATATTAGAGTGGGTCACAGCCAAAGAAAATAGCATGGGGAAAAATTAATGTACATATTTACAGCTTGCAGGTGGTATTTTCCCTTAAAAACGGAGATTTGTCTTAAGGAATTGCATTCACCGTGATACTTTTAAATAGACTACTTTTTTTGCTAATATTTTTTAAATGAACTCTCTGATAATACTAACTCCAAATGTAAATAAATTCTACAGAGGTCCCTGAAGAGTGATAAATGCTCGAATTTAAGTATTTAAACATTTAGAGACCACTAAGAAACTGAGAATTTTAGGACCATCAGACCCACCAAATATGCACTATAAAACCCCCTTGATAGTAGCCTTCTACGCCCCCCCCCAGTCTTTTCTAGAAGCATCAATGGCTCCTTTATGATGCAGCCTCCAGCATTGTTTACTGATTCCAGCCATCCTCACTTGGGTTGCTAAGTATTTCCCCACCTTTGGATGGATGGGGAGAAAGTTTTCTGTACAGTCAAGATACTTCATTTTGTAATGTGCATTGTGCTTCATGGCCCTGACAAAATGTATTTATTATTAATCACAATAATAACATTAAATGTATGGTTACCTGTGACCAACAGGCTCTTGGTTTGCATCCTAACCAAGGTATATGGAACTGTGCAAGCCGGGCAATCCATCTCTCATCTCTAATCCATCGGTGGTAGTTGAGACTTCACCTTTCAGGTCCTCCCTTTGAAAAGTAAACTGCTGAACACCATCAGACATCTGTGAATGGAAACAGGCCATTGGATAATTCCACTGACTGTTAGCTTTGCATATGGTAAACACTACAGATGAACACTGGCCTCATCTTGCATTCCAATTAGAAACACTGCATCCCGATGTGCACTTCCCAAGCACTTCAAAGTCCAATTATACTCCTATAAACTAGCCTGACTGGTGTGTTCTGGACACAAATCATTCTAAGCAGTGAGTGTGTAGGTTTTGTAGTTTCCGAGTGGGTACGCGGGTATTGTGGAAGCCGGTGGTATTCAAGCTATCGAGAGGCAATTGTGTGTGAGATTCAAAAAGAGGAGGATGGGGTGCTAGAAATTTCTTGGAAAAAAGCAGACTCTTGCTTTTCAATTTTAAAAAATGACTAAGTTCTTTGTGTGTTTGAGTTCATACAAATTTGAGTGTGGTGAATGCATCGAGTTTTTTCTTTGGGTTATCTAATTTCTACTTTTTCTTCTTTTTTAACCCTCTGAGCTGAAGGGTTCCTTTTTAACCTAAGTAAACTTATTTTGAGATTTAAAAATAATTGACCTCAGTCAAATTGGAGCCTCTTAAACAATTCCCACTGTGGCTTCCTTTCCCCTCAGAGAAACAAGCCATCTTCCCTTTAGATAAATACTCCAGGCTCATCCACTTAAAACCTTTAATACAGGCTTTGGCCCTCTTTTTTTTTTTTTTTGCAACCCACACTATAGTAAAACATGCAAAACACCCTTCTAAGATACTGTGTATCCTCATAATCTTGAAGTACACTGCAAGGTGTCGTATTGTTCCTGTCTTTTTTAAAAATGTGCTTTTACTGGTGCATCATAATTATGCGTCATAGTGAGGTTCAAAGTGATGCAAACATACATACATATGGTGCTTGGTGTTTGCCTCTGTATCCCACCCCGCTCCGCCGCCCCTCCATACATGTTAGCGAGGTGTTCCTGTCTTAAAAATAAGATAACCCAATGCGAACAGCAAGCAACGACAAAGCCTGAGAGACCCGGAGGCCTTTTCCTATTCACTGGCTTCAGCGCCGCCTCCATCTTCCAGCCGGTGGGAGCTGAAGGAAGTCAGCCACTGGGGCGCACGCCCCTCGGTTCTGTGAAAGTTTCGCCGTTGAATCAACAGCTTTGGTAAAGTCATCTGGAATCTCTTAGAAGTAAGCAAAGATTGCATCTATCTTCTTAAAATTAACCGAATGATGAGTGTTGATTTACCTTTTCTTCTCTAATATATGTAGATATGTCTATATTTGGGGGTGGGGGGCAGGGAAAGATCCAGAAGAAGCTGATTGTGAGTCAGCGCTACTGCTGCTACGGTGTGAGTGCTGGCACTTCCAATTAAGCAGCCCTCTCAACTTGTCCCTAACGTCTGTGCCCAGTGTCCCACAGCTGTCCTGTAAATGTCCAAGTGGATTTACATCCTGCATTTCTCCCGGAGAAGAAAACAACCCTCATGATCTCCCAGCCACTTCGGAGGCGGGTGTCCTTTTGACATTTTCCTGCCTTCGCCTCTCCTGCCCTGCCATTCCCCAGCAAAGAGCTGTTACCACCGGGCCAAAAGCTGTAACAATATTAAGATGTTTTCCTCAACCTTGTCCCCAGAAAGATACTCTGTTTCCAAAAGATTGTTCTCCCCTGGGCATTACATCATGAATTGATTCAGTTCTTGGAGGAAGAAATTGGACAAAATATAATAGATTACCTCCTGGGGAAACATACTTAGGTTGTTAAGTATTCCCACCAGAAAACTAAGAAACTGCTTATATATTACTACTCTGTCCACATTTAACCTTTCACCTTACTGCAGCTGAGCGGGGAGCTTTTTTTTTCTGTAAAGGTTTTTGTTTTAGTGGGGGTCAGAGAGAACATTTCTCCCTTATTTTCTTAAGGAATACAAGTACGCCTTGTGTTTGCCACTGCCCGCACCTTCTCGGTTTCACAAGCTGGGGTGTGCACCAGGCCCCGGGACAAGTTACCAGGCAGCGGCCACGAAGGGCGTCCTTCCCGCCTGTGAGCCTCACCTCCCAGTGAGAGCAGCCAGAAGGGACAGGACGCAGCTGGGGCGGAGATGGAGGCTCCCTGTTTTTAAATTTCCTCAAGGATTTTTGGCTTCTGGGGCATGGTGCCCAACAGAAAAGAAGGCCCACCTGGCAAGCATTTGGAGGCCATCACCCTGGTCCGGCGGATAGAGTGGCCGTGCAAGCCATATCCACAACGGGGAAGAGGATCGAGTTTCCTCTTTCTTGGGAACTGGTTCTCAGCGAAGGATGTTAATGATTGATGAAATAACTCCCATCCAATAAATAGTGCAGCAAGAAATGTGGGAGCTATTTTCCGTTCCAAGTTCACGAGTTGGAGTGGAGAAGGGACAGGGTAAGAGTTGGCCGCATACCTCCACGCTGGCCCCAGATAGTGGTGACTTGGAATGTGGAGTGGATGGAAGGGCCGATGAGCCTGAGGGACTGGTAATGACAGAAAGCTTTTCATCACCAAGTGCCCAGCTGGTGACTGGAAGCTCTGCATGTCCAGAACTTAGTTAACAGATTGTAGGGCCGCGAAGTGACTTGGCCAGCTTCGTTGGCAGATCACCGAAAACTGGATGGGTAGGGCCCATTTGCCTGAGCATGTCAGCGAATCTCAATTATTGTCTTGTGTCATAAATCTCTAATCAGAAGATTAGCACAGCCTCCCCAGGGCCCTGCAATCTATTCCTCTATTTCTTTATCCTGATAAGAGCCCTCCGATGGCTCCAATCAAGCCCCCGACTCGGCCTCAAGGGCTCAGTACTGTGTGTGCACCCAGTACAGAGGTGTGCACCCAGGAGCGGGCCAGCGACCTGTCGGGCTGTGGTCAGGTGAGATAAGCCAAGGAGGAAATGGTGAAGGCTGCATGGGGCCTCTCTACTATCTTTGCAACTTCCTGTGAATGTACAATTATTTCAAAATAGAAAGTCTTGAAAGAGCAAAGTGCTTAAACCAGACATAACAAAAGACTGTTCACAGCCAGGTGTGGTGGTGCATGCCTATAATCCCAGTATTTGGGAGGCTGAGACAGGATTGCAGGTTCGAAACCAGCCTTAGCAACTCAGTGAGACCCTGTTTCAATGACAACAACACAGTGGGGGAGGGGCTGGGGTATAGCTCAGGGGTAGAATGCCTCTGGGTTCAATCCCCCCAACAGTGGGTTCATCTCTCAGTCACCTTATCTATAAAATGGGAATATTAGCAATACCTACTTTATGAGGCTGCTATGACAACCGAATGATACAGATGCGCATCTTGTTTTCATCAGCCTCGCATCCTACATCTTGTTCCAGGCGCCCATTCCCTGGAGAGGCTCACTAACAGGAGAGTATTCTGCCGTGTTATCTACAGTGCCATCGCTGGGACAGGCGTGCTCCCATGTGCCCCCATCTTATGTGATCACATCAATATGCCCGTGAGACTTTGAGCTGAGGTGGCTTGTGCCAGACCACACGGCGTGGCGGTGGCAGGGCCGGAAGTCGGAGTCCTGACTCGAGGGCCCATTCCCCTTGGATGCAAACGCTTAGCAGGAGAGGCAAAGATTTGGGGGTGGCGAGAGGAGAGTCATGCAGGGGGGGGTGAGACTTCTCTGGGCTAGACTTGCCGATGTTCTCAGCAATGCCCTGGGCGAAGGGCTGCCCTCCTCCGCGTGATCTCAGATGCAGTGGCCTCTGTCGGTTTGGGGTCATCGGCCATCTACCAGTTTCCAGGCTTCTGTCCTGCCCAGAGCCTGCAGCCTCATCCTGCATCCCTCCAAAGGAAACCAACCCCCTTAGCACAGACTCTCCACTACTGCGCAGCCACTGCGCTCCTCACTCCTAGCTGAGATTCTCTTTATGGAATTGTGGGGAGGTTATATGTAGCCAGTGAGGTTGTTCATTGTACTGAAGGCACCAGCTTTGGCTAAACTTTCATACCATCCTTTCAAAACTTTCAGCCTTGCCCTGTGTGCTTTTCTTTTTTTCTTTTTTCCCCCAGCCACAGAAATTAAATACACGAGCCAGGTGTGGTACCACATGCCTGTAATCCCAGTACTTGGGAGACTGAGACAGGAGGATTGCAGGTTGGAGGACAGCCTGAGCAACATAGCAAGACTGTCAGCAACCTAGTGAGGCCCTGTTTCAAAAAACAAAAAATTAAAAAAGGGGCTGGGGTATAGCTCAGAAGTAGAATGCCCCTGGGTTCAATCCCCAGTGAAAGAAAGAAAGAAAGAAAGAAAGAGAGAGAGAGAGAGAGAGAGAAAGAAAGAAAGAAAGAAGAAAGAAGAAAGAAAGAAAAAGAGAGAGAAAGAAAGAAAGAAAGAGGGAGGGAGGGAGGGAGGGAGGGAGGGAGGGAGGAAGGAAGGAAGGAAGGAAGGAAGGAAGGAAGGGAAAAGAAAAAGAAAGAAAGAAAGAAGAAAAGGAAGGAAGGAAGGAAGGAAGGAAGGAAGGAAGGAAGGAAGAGAAAGAAAGGAGGAAGAAAGAAGAAAGAAAGAAAACGCAGGAGTTTTTCACCCCCCAAAGTGTGTGTGTCCACCTGCGGGTTGGCAGGAGGGGCCGGGGCACGAGTCAGCCGAGGGCAGAGGGAGATTGCCAGGAGACTTGCTGGAGTCTGGCAAAGGAACGGCTTGCACCGGGGGCTCGTGCCCTGCCCCCAGGACAGCGGTGGGGTAATTCGAGTCGAGGAGCCACCCCTCCATCCTGCAGGACACCCCGAGTCCAGGAAGAGATGCGTCTGAGCCCCGGGCAGCTGTTGTCATTTCTGTCGGGCAGTCCAGGAGGTGACGCTGGCAGGGACACAGTTTGGGAGCTGGCACAGCCCTGGCTTGAGGGCTTAGGCCAGCATGTGCCAAAAGAAATGTTTATTAAGTGATAATTAATTACCAGGCAGTGAGTGGCGCATCATTTTAGTTGGCATGCCTGCTTTGAGCCGAGAGGCTCGTTAAAGTGAAGGGTCCCTCCAGCTCCTTGTCTGGCTCCTCCAGGGGTACCCACGAGTTTTAGGGAGAAAAACAGAGTTCCCAGCCTGACGTGGTGGCACACGTCTGCAATCCCAGTACTTGGGAGGCTGAGACAGGAGGATCACAGGTTTGAGGCTAGCCTCAGCTACTTAGTGAGACCCTGTTTCAAAATAAAAAAGGTAAAAAGGATTGGGAGTGAAGCTTATAGGTAGAATGGCCCTGGGTTCAATCCCTAGTACCCCCCAAAAAGGAAAAGAAAATAAGAGCTCCCTCCTAAGGGAGTTAGCCTGCACATATGGGGAAAGCTACTCTCTTGTCTCCAATCCAAAGGGCATTTAGGAATCCTTATTTTTTTTTTTTTTTTTGGTACTAGGGATTGAACCCAGGGGCATCTAGCTCCAGGCTATACCCCCAGCCCTATTTTTTATTCTTTATTTTGAAACAGGGTCTCACTAAGTTGCGGAGGGCCTCAGTAAGTAGCTGACGCTGGCCGCAAATCTGTGACCCTTCTGTCTCAGCCTCCCAAGTACTGGGATTACAAACCTGCGCCACCACGCCCGGCTTAGGAATCCATCTTTAAAAAAATTTCCCTTATGCTTCACTAGTACCCCATTTCCCCTGCAACATGTTCCTATGCATGGACGTGTCACAGTAAATGTCAGTTATAAAGTCTTAGGATATACTGTTTTGTGCTTATAGTTTGGGAGGCTCACAACATGCCTGTACAATCAGAATGATCCAGATGAACAACAAGGAGCCCAGGGGCTATTTTTCCAGCCTTCTCACTTTTCAGGTGGGGAAACTGACGGCCCGCTTGCGGGGGAGACCTGCCCAAGGCCACACAGCTGCTGGGGCAAAGCTGGGGCCAGGTCTCCGGGTCACAGAAGTCGTCGTCCCCCCCCCCCCCATGATGCATACGTGCCACCCATGGCGCACCACCGCCTCAGCAGCTTTCCATTGCCCGAAACGGAAGTCAGCCCAGCAACCAGCCCGCTGGGCATGGAGGACGCCGTGCGAGTGCTGGCGAGGGGCGAGGCGCTGTGCCATTGCGGCGGCCACGTGCCTGCACGGGCGGCTGCAGAGTGACTTCTGTCTCCGCAGTGTGAAACCCCACTGCGTGCTGCACCCTTGGGACGGCGTGGCGGGGTCTCACTCCCAGTCCCTTGTCTCTCCCAAGCGTTTCCACCGTCTGCAGCCGCAGTGCTCTTGTACAGTTATCGTGAGGGTCGAGTCCTCTGGTGACGTGTGTGTTAAGTTCCTTCTTTAGTGTGGTATGTGATGAGGGGCATTCAGAAAGACAACATTTACTCTTTATTTTCACATAGTTTTATGCTTAAAGTTACAGAAATAGTACAAATATCCTTCACTGAGATTCCCCAGCATGAACATTGTACTATATTTGCTTTTTATTTCTCTCCATGGGTATATATATATATACATATCTTATGTAGATATATATATATATCTTACATATATATATATATATATATCTTACGTAGATCTAAGATCTCTCTCTCTATATACACACACACACACACACACACACATATGTATATACATATAATATTTCTTTCTGAATCATTTAAGTTGCAGGCAGGATATGTCTTACCTCTAAAATGCTTCAGTATATATTTTCTAAAAATATGAGATATCTAATTAAGATGATTGATTACTATGTGTGTAGGGGGTACTGGGGATTGAATCCAGGAACATTCTACCTCTGAGCTACACCCCCAGCCCTATTTTATTTCTTTATTTTAATTAATTAATTAATTAATCTATTTATTTTGTGGTACTGGGGATTGAACCCAGGGGCATTCTACCTCTGGGTTACACCCCCAGCCCTATTTTTTATTCTTTTTATTTTGAAACAGGGTCTCACTAAGTTGCTGAGGCTGACCTTGAACCTGTGACCCTCCTGTCTCAGCCTCCCAAGTGCTGGGATGACAGGTGTGTGCCACCACGCCTGGCTGGATTACCTATTTGGTTAGGGCAGTAGGAGTATTTGAAGCAGGCCCACAGTGTTTCTCTAACTCAGACCATGATCCGACCGGCTTTTACTGAGCATGTAGTATGTGCCAGGCGTAACGCTAGATGCATTGTTAAGACATCCCATCAAATCCTCTCAACAGTGGTGCGAATCATACTTATTAACTCCATTTTGCAGATCATTGCAATTAAGACACAAGAAAGTTAGTAAATTGCCCAAAGGACTTTAGTTAAGTGGTAGAACTGGGATTCAAACCCAATTCTTAGGACTCTTAATCCCTGTGTTCTTTCCAAAACAACGCTCTAGTACAAATTGTGCTCTTTGTGCTTAATAAATCAATCATCACCTTCAATTATAAAAATGAGAGACAAAGCCAGGAGTGGTGGCGCATGCCTGTAATCCCAGTACTTGGGAGGCTGAAACAGGAGAATTGCAGGTCCTCAGCAACTTAGGGAGACACTCAGCAACCTAGTGAGACCCTGTTTCAAAAATAAAAAAAAGGGGGGAATGGGGGTAGAGCTTGGAATTAGAATGCCCCTGGGTTCAATCTCCAGCTCCACCAAAAAAAAAAAAAAAAAAAAAAAAAAAGAGAGAGAGAGGATTTAAAGAAAACAAGAAGCACCTCTAGGACCCCAGTCAGTGTGTGCTACTCTGCCCCACACTACCACATACTTCTGTGGCCTGAGCCGCAGGGGCCTTGTTTGCACAGTTCTAATTCTGATGAGCTCTCCAGAACTTCATTTCAAAAATAATTGTAATCCTTTTGCACTGTTTTGTTGCTGGCCAGAAACCAACTCTTTTATCTTCAGATACCTATAGTCAAGTTTATTTTTGAAAGGAAGGTTTATTTTCCCAGGGAGTGCTGACGATACTGTTAACCTCTGGAGTAGTGAGACCTCTTTTTTTCGAACCTGAGATGTCATCTGTTGGCCTGCGTCTGGCTCTGCCCAGAGATCCTAGCAACGAGAACTGTCAGTTCGCTTTCTTGTTTCCCAGCTACATGCAGCTGACTGGTCTGGCCCAATCCTCTTCTTCCTAAATTTAGGGAACAACAACCACAATACAGTTCATTGGAATGATATATCCTTTAGGGATTCTTAGTACTGAGGAATTCTGGCAGGACCCTTTTGGAATGAGCGTTGATTCTACTTGAATAAAATCCTGTGCTTGAATCAGCCGTCCTGGATCTCTGTTGCATTCAAATTCAGTGGGAAAAAGATCTTAATTCACAGCCCATGCGCTTTAATAAAGAACTCTGAGTAGCTTGGGAATCCGGTTGGCCATTGATACAGGCCAAGTTGAGAAACAGCATCTGGGGATATTGCGGTCCCTGCCTGGAAATAGGGGAGTGGTTCCGTATAGAGCTCAGATCTTGGGATCTGAGGTCAAACTCACCTGGATTCGGACCCCAACTCCACCACTTAGCTGTGTGACCCCTGAGCAAAGTCATCTCAAATCCATTATCCATGGTAATGAATATAGCAAACATGATGGTTAAATATACTTTCAAGTTTGTGTTTGTTTTGTGAGACTTGAGCGATGTAAGCAAAACCCCAGTCCACAGAAAATTCTCACACTGTGGTGGATAATTATAATAACAACTTGAATGAGACAAAAACTGATTTTCCCCACTCTACTCTTTTCCTTTCTTTGCTCTGTTTTCTCTCTCTCTCTCTCTCCTTTCCCTCTCTCTTCCCACACCCTCCTCAGCTCCACCCCACTCCCTCCGTCCTGCTCTAGATGAGAATTATTAAAGAACATTCAGTTCTTGGCATTCTAAATAGAGGAAATCAATGGTGTTGAGGACCCTGAAAGGAATCCCTGATTTTGTAAAGGCTTAATAAAAGTCAACAGTCAGAACAAAGCTTTCCCCCCGAAACACGACATTCTGCCGTTCCTGAACATCTGTGTAGGGGGACCGCCTCCGCCCGGGCCTCCTCAGAACACGGCTTCTCAGGCCATAGCTGCGTCTGTTTATGCCTCATTAGGAACCCCGGCCATCATCCCAGCGTTTTCTTTCTTGGGCCCTTCACTAACTACGTGGGCGAATTCTTTCCCAACTTTGAACTTCGGTTTTGAAAATGGAACAAGTCAGAGGAGACTCGCCGTCATTGGTGAAAGTCGATGAAATAGCACTCAGATTTAACGCTTCATCGTATGGTCTTGTGTGGTTTCCTGGGTCTCCATCTCAGCTGGACAGAGGCTCTCCGAGCACCAAGACCGAGTCTCACAGGCCAGAGCTGAAGACTCCGGAGGGACTCAGAAGGGAGGCCCCAGCTTGGTAACCTGCCAGCCCACGTGCCCGCTGGTGGGTCCCCGTTCCTCAGACACTGTGTTTCCTCCACTAAACAGGGCCCAGGCACTTAAAACAGGAGGTCATTATGAGGACAGTGTGGACAGTGGTCAGTACTGCACTTGGTAGGTTTATAAACAGATGCCCAGCTGGGCGTGGTGGCGCACACTTGTAATCCCAGTAGTTGGGAGGCTGGACAAGAGGATCGCAGGTTCGCGGCCAGCCTCAGCAACTCGTGAGGCCCTCTGCAAACTTAGTGAGACCATGTTTCAAAATAAAGAATAAGCTGGGCGTGGTGGCGCACACTTGTAATCCCAGTACTTTGGGAGGCGGAGACCGGAGGATCCAGGTTCGCGGCCAGCCTCAGCTCTCTCGCTCTCTCTCTCCCTCTCTCTCTCTCTCTCTCTACTTAGTGAGGCCCTCCTCAACTTCGTGAGACCTGGTTTCAAAATAAAGTATAAAAAATAGGGCGGGGGGCGTAGCGCAGAGGTAGAACGCCCCTGCGTTCAATCCCCAGTACCGCAAAAAAAAATAAATAAATAAATAAAATAAAGAATAAAATAGGGCTGGGGGTGTAGCTTGGGGGTAGAATGCCCCTGGGTTCCATCCCCAGTACCACACACACACACACACACACACACAAAAGTAAAAACAGATGCCCATTCTCGTTAATTCTCGTTAACTGTTGTGCACAGAGCCTCCCATCATGCAGTGTTCAACAAATTTTTGTTGAAATTTTTGTTCTTTATGAACAAAGTAGAGGCTTTTGCTTTTATTGACTTACAAAATCACTAAAGAAGAGTGGAGTGGGTATAGAATTAAAATCGAGTTCATGTCCCGTGCAAAAATGTTAATGGCAGAACATCACATACACCTTCAGAACCAGGAAAGGCTTTGAGGGATGTTATCTAAATGATATTGATGTTTATACTCTCCAGTGCCTTCAGATTCATGTGGTAAGAATAAATATCAAAATTAAACCGGGAAATAAAATGTTAATGTTCTCAGTGGGAACAATTCGGTGAGGTTTTCTTTACGTGGTCCTTCCTAAATTTGCAAAGATATATTTTTACTTTTTGGTATTGGGAATTGAACCCAGGGGTATTCTACCTCCAAGCTACACTCCAGCCCTTTCTAAATTTTTTTATTTTGAAACAGGATCTCACTAAATTGCTGAAGCTGGCCACAAACCTGCGATCTTCCTGTCTTAGCCTCCCAGCTACTGGGATTACAGGCATGCACCACCATGCCTGGCTTGTATAGGTAATTTTTAAAAAATTGTTTTCTACAATCAGGTGTGGTGGCACACGCTAGTACTCCCAGTTCTTAGGAGGCTGAGACAGGAAGATCGCAGGTTTGCGGCCAGCTTCAGCTACTTAGTGAGGCCCTCCGCAATTTAGTGAGACCCTGTTTCAAAATAAAGAATAAAAAATAGGGTTGGGGGTATAGCTTGGCGGTAGAATGCCCCTGGGTTCAATCCCCACTACTGCAACAAAAAAAATTGTTTTCTACTTTTAGAAAAAATAGTAGAGAAGATAGGAGTGTGTGAATGTGAAACTATTCATATTAGGGTTCTCCAGAGAAACAGAACCAAGAGAAGTGTGTGTGTGTGTGTGTGTGTGTGTGTGTGTGTGTGTGTAGATTTATTATAAGGAAGTGGCTTATTTAATTGAGGCTGAGAGGTTCCACCATCTGCATTCAGCAGGCTCGAGACCCAGAAGAGGAGACGAGGTATGCTTTAGTCTGAGTCCAAAGCAGGAGAAGACCACTGTCCCAGCTCAACGATGCTCAAGGAGAAAGATTCCCTCTTACTCAGGTTTTTTTGTTTTTCCCTCTCATAAGGCCTTCAACTGATTAGAGCAGGCACACCTGCACGAGGGAGGACAAGCTGCTGTATTCCATGGACCTATTCAAGTATCATCCTTACCCTCAGACACACATACCCAGAATAATGCTTCACCAAATATCTGGGCATCCTGCAGCCCAGTCAAGTTGACACATAAATCGATCATCACACTAGGGTCATAGAATATTTGGGAAGTACACGAAAGAAGGCAAAACTCACAATCTGCCACCAGTGACAGCCATTGCTAGAGCTTTGGCACGTTTCTCCCTAGCCTATTTTTTTATTTTCTTTTTTAAGGTAACACAGATCAATTTTTTAATCACCCATTGTATTTGACTAGAGATTCTATGTTGTCTCTTTTCTTATTGGAAAGGTCACAAGGATTTCCATTATGTCTCTGATTTTCCACTTAAGAAAACAATTATTAGAAAGCCTCCCCTGATATATAAAAGATACTGTATTATAACCAAGTAAAATTGAACATGGCTCACAACTCCATATCTTTCCCAAAATGGGGAGAGAAATGTAGAAATGTTTTTCTCTCATTTTATAACTGTGAGGCTAAGTTAAGGCACAGCAGGGGTGGGGGCGGGAATTAGCAATTTCTTTTTGCTTCTTTTTTCTTTTCTTTTTTTTTGTGGTACTGGGGATTGAACCCAGGGGCATTCTACCTTTGAGATACACCCCAGCCTTTTGTTTTGTTTTGAAACAGGGTCTTGCTAGGTTGCCAAAAGACTCTATCCCTAACCCTAACCCTCGCTAAATTGCTGAGGCAGGTCTTGAACCTGCGATCCTCCTGTCTCAGCCTCCCAGGTACTGCGATTACAGGCATGCACCACCATGCCCGGCTGGATATCAGCAATTTCTAGGAGACACCAGGAAATTCCAAGAGATGGAAGTATTTATTACCCTGATTTGATTATTACACATTGTATACATGTATCACATTATCATAACATACCCCATAAAGATGTGCAAATATTATTCCTCAATAAAAAAAGAAAAGCAAATAAGG
>PVJS01008078.1:0-5000 GCA_004027185.1 Glis glis | reverse complement strand
AAAATTAAATAGGGCTGGGGGTGTAGCTCGGAGGTAGAATGCCCCTGGGTTCAATCCTCAATCACTCACACACACACACACACACACACACACACACACACACACACACGGCTCACCTATACTGTGTGGTATTTTAGTTGATTCATGCTTGAGGGTAAGTCGCGTCCCCTTAACTCCATCTGAGCCACGAGTGGGGGAGTGTGCCGCTCTCTCAAGGCCCAGGCACTCACAACTCCATTTACTTCCTGTTGGTGAAAACTAGTCGTATGGCTCTGGTTGAAGTTCTGGGCTGCACAGTTAATTTCCAGAAACACCTCTGTGCTCGGGGAGGGAACGCATGGCCTTTGGTGGCCAGCTCTGTCTCCACCATAGTTTCCTTACCTTACACATGAGCAGGGTGGGACACATGAGTGCCTACTCATAGGACTGTTTAGACTGACTGAGTTCATCCATGTCGAGTGCTAGAGCAATGGCTAGGGTAAAGGACAGGCTCAATAAATGTCACCACGGTTATTATCTGACATGACATCCATGAATAGATAGCGCGGTTCCTCCTCATATCCATAGCTCCCACTTTCATTCTTCTGCTAATACATGCTATCAGCACCTAAAGAGAAATACAAAAATATAAATATGTATTTATAATTACGGCCCTTTGTCCCTTAGCTACAGTAAAGGATGCTTCAGCTAAGGAGACTTGGTCATGGTTGAATCGGCACTCACAGCTCCAACAGGCTTCAGCCTGTGACTCGTGTTTCTGTCCAGGGGTTCCAGGGGTTCTTTTTTTTTTTCCTTTGCAGTACTGGGGAATTGAACCCAGGGTCATTCTACCTCTGAGCTACACCCCCAGCCCTATATTTTTTTATTCTTTATTTTGAAACAGGGTCTCACTAAGTTGCGGAAGGCCTCACTAAGTAGCTGAGGCTGGCCGCGAACCCGGATCCTCCGGTCTCAGCCTCCCAAGTACTGGGATTACAAGCGTGAGCCACCACGCCCAGCTTTGTCCAGGGGTTCTGAAAGCCACAATCTCAGCTGGCCTTGCAAAGTCTCTGCTAGAGCCAGCAGGAGTTTCGATTATGAAAACACTTGTCTGAGCATCCCAGGTGGGACCGAGAGAAGTGCTGAAGCAAAATGGGGTTCGGTTTCTAGGGAGCCCGGCTTTGTTTTCTTTCTCCGACTAAGACCTCGAGTAAAAGAGGGAAACGTAGTGGGAATAATTAGCCACAACGGGTGGTACAAATCCAAGGAGAAAAATAATTCATCAACTTTAAAGCAACTCATTTAAAACTGTGAGTGTGGTTTATTTGACCTGCATTTGGGAGCAAATATTAATGAAGAAGTAAAGGCAGCTTATGGCTTTTTCAGCCTCTTTCATTTCCCCCTAGATGTCCTGGATAGAAACTCATTATCAATGCTCTTGATTTAATTTGGAAAAAAAAATTGGATGAAGGTTTTCCTGAAGTCCCATGTCCATGTTCATGACCCAGGAGAACTAAAACCAGCCTCCTGCTCCTTCCTCCACAACTGCTCTAGCCCGTGCGGTCCAAGGAGTCCACTTTAGAAAATAAGAAAAATTATGATTATTATGGTGATTATTATTTTTTAAATAAAAATTTCTTGTGGGAATGCAGAAAGGCCAGAGGAAATTTTCCCACTGCTAAAGCTGCTTTTATTAACCCACTAAGCAGATACCACACAACTTTCATTAATTGAAACCCAACTAAATTGAACTCATGATTATTATTTTTTTTTGCACAATCTACTTTCGGAAAAAAAACACTAGTCAAAGGCAGGGAAGCAAGATGCTGTCAGGAACTTATAAAATAAGTTAGGATAAGTTTACATAGGATCCATTGCCTATATACTTTCTATATTGTATCTGCAGGATATTCTCAATTATTGATGTTCTTTAGGGCTATACCATCAGTTCTCTTCTCTCTCTCTTTTGGTAGTATAAGATTGGGATTAAGAATGTGGGCTCTGGGTTTGAAACCTAGCACCATCACTTATAAGTTTTGTGATACCATCTGCAGAATGGGAAAAGTATTAGTACCTACTGGTAGGATGTTTAGAGTAACTGAGTTCATGTATGTCAAGTGCTAATGCAGTGGTTAGCATAGAGGAAAGGCTCAATAAATGTTTGTCATTATTATTATTCTACATGATATCCATGGATTAGCACTGTTCTGCCTCCATATCTAGAACTTCGACTTTCATTTTTATTCTAACATGATAGCACCTAAAGAGAAATATAAAAATGTACATATGTAGCTGGGCGTGGTGGTGCATGCTTGTAATCCCAGTACTCGGGAGGCTGAGACAGGAGGATCGCAGGTTCGAGGCCAGTCTCAGCTACTTAGTGAGGCCCTCTGCAACTTAGTGAGACCCTGTTTCAAAATAAAGAATAAAAAATAGGGCTGGGGGTGTATCTTGGAGGTAGAATGTCCCTGGGTTCAATCCCCAGTACCGCAAAAAAAAAAAAAAGAAAATTTTCAACATGCTCCCACCATAGAACTTTTGCTGTAGGACTCTCGAATTTCTATTGCAAAAAAAACCCCCAGACTGATGAAAGTACTCAGCCACAAATTCATACTACCCTGAATGAAAAAGGAAAGATGACCGAGAAAGCAGAACCATGATCCCAGAGGCCGGAGTCTCTGTCCACAGAGAAGTATTCAACATTAGAACTTTTGCACTGGCTGTTTCTTCCTTTTAAATTCCCTTTGTTAAACCGGGCGTGGTGGCGCACGCTTGTAATCCCAGTACTTGGGAGGCCGAGACAGAAGGATCCAGGTTCGCCGCCAGCCTCAGCTACTTAGTGAGGCCCTCTGCAACTTAGTGAGACCCTGTTTCAAAATAAAGAATAAAAAATAGGGCTGGGGGTGTAGCTGGGAGGTAGAATGCCCCTGGGTTCAATCCCCAGTGCCGCCAAAAAAAAAATTCCCTTTGTTAGACCTATCTGGCTAGCTCCCTTATCATATGCGAATATTTCCTAATACACAAAACCTGCATTTGCCTCTTTATTTGAAATTGCAGCCTGGCATCTTCCTCCTCCCTGACCAGCACTCTTCCTCTCCCTTTCCCTGATCTATTTTCTCATGTGCTTTTCATACTAGATGATTTATTTTACTATACTATAGCTTATTTATTATATTTATTTATTGTATACTATCTGTCTGCCTGCACTGAAAGACAAGCTACCCCATGGCAGGGATATTTGTGTGCTTTGATGGTTAATATATTCCAAGTATTCAAATCAGTGCCTAGCAGCCGGGTATGATAGCCCACACCTGTAATCCCAGTGCTTGGGAGGCTGAGAGAGGAGGATTCCAGGTTTGAGGCCAGCCTTAGCAACTTAGCAAGGCCCTCAGTAACTTAGTGAGACCCTGTTTCAACATAAACAAATAAACTAGGGCTGGGGTTGTAGCTCAGAAATAAAATGCCCCTAGGTTCAATCCCCAGTACCAAGAAAAAAAAAATAACAAACAGACAAATCAGTGCCTAGCACACAGCAGTTGTCCAAAAATATGTATGTTGAATTAACAAAAGCTCCTCTCCAATTGTGTTGCTTCTCATCCTCAGCAGATAATTTCATTTCCAACCCCCCCCACAGAATAGAAATATAAACCATAAAGGCACCATTAATTTTTTTTTGTCATTACACCTATTCACTATCTTCTTCCCTTTGTCTCTTATAATGGAATAGGAACTTCCTATCCTATTAAAATATAACCCTCACCTCAGGGTTCTGGTTCCCGCCACACCCACCTACGCTGGGAAATCAAATATAAATTACCCACATTTTATATCATCATCCCTTATCTCTCTCTCTTTTTCTTGGCTTTCCCCCATCCATGTTTAAACACGTTCAAGTCTCTCCCAATTTAAAAACAACGATCTTCTCTTGACCCCTGCCCCCTCCGGGAAGTCGGCCGTACTGCTTCTCCCACACGGCCCCTGTCTGGAGTCATCATCATCAGCGCCACCTCCTTAGCAGACGCCCGATTCTCAGTCCCTGGCCATCTGCCTCCCACCCACAAGCCTTCACGGAAACTGCTTATACGAATGCATAGGAGGATCTCTGTGGTGAAATTCAAGAACCATTCCTTTGTCCTTATCTTAGACGCGCTCTTGGCAGCCGTAGGCAATGTTCGCCACATCCTCCTTCTTGGAACAGTCTCTTCCCTCCCAGTTATCCTTCTGCTTCTCCAACCATGCTCTGCTTCCTCTTCAAACTCCTCTTTTTATGCCCCTTAAATGACGCCGGTCTGAGTTTGGCCCTGGCTTAGCTTCTCTTTTCGCACCACGAATTCTTGGAAGCCCATGGGTTCAAGAACCATCTCTAAGCCAATAATTACTCCCCAAAGGTTCAAGTACATCAGACACGTGCCAGCTACTATCCCAGGTGCTGTGGATGAAGCGGTGAAGCCCCAGGGGGCTTTTATTTCGGTCTGCAGGCAAAAATTGAGAAAAAATGTTAAAGCTAAGTGAGATCATTTAGAATAATATAAGTGTTATTAAAACTCGCTCAATGGAAGAGAAAGTAGCTGGACAGGTGTGTAGGATTGGAAGGCTACTTTGTTTGTTGGCAGTACTGGAGTTTGAACCCAGGGCCTCGTACGTGCTAGGCGAGTGCTCTACCACCAAGATACACCCTCAGCTTGGAAGACTACTTTAGCTAGAAGTTTCAGGAAAGGCCCCTTTGAGGAGGTGGCTTTCAGCAGAGCAGGGTTGGGACTAGGTGAGCACAGACATTAATGGGCAACAAAATCTCAGTGACCAAATAATATATTTATATAAATATGTGTGTGTGTGTGTGTGTGTGTGTGTGTGTGTGTGTGTTACTGGGGATTGAACCCAAGGGCATTCTACCTCTGAGCTACATGCCCAACCTTATTTTATTTTTTGTTTTGAAACAGGGTCTAAGTTGCTGAGGACCTCGCTAAATTGTTGAGACTGTCCTTGAACCTGTGATCCTCCTGTCTCAGCCTCCCAAGTAT